>JAIPRL010005417.1:0-32286 GCA_025469235.1 Pemphigus obesinymphae | reverse complement strand
CCATCGACAATGATAAAAATATTGATAACATATTTTTGGGGGGGAAAATTTTTGTGTATCACTTTGAAACATCTGATATTAGGTTTTGATAACACTATATTTTATCAATATACATATAATTGTAGTATTTTATGTTATAATATTTGCAGAGATGTGTCATTGACCGGTATTACCTGATGACCGGTATATTCACCCATCTTCCCCCATATAATATAGATAAAGTTTAGGTTAAAACCGAAAATCTGAATTTAACCCATATAAAAATAGTTATCGGTTTTCAAAATCCATAGGTAGGACACATAATTATTATATATGCAGCGATAACCCATATAATATAACCCTATATAGGTAACCTATATATTATATTTTCGGTAATATTTTTGCTAACTATAGTAACCTGCAATATCTAATAACCCATCACAAACTCTGAACTTTACACCTATAATAAATAATGTACATTATATACGTTTTTACGGTTATTTATATTATAATATATTGATTATATTATATACCAGCTATATAATATCTAACCTATATATATATATATATATATATTATGCAAAATGAATGAAATGTAAAAATTGATAAATAATAATTAGTAACTCGACAATAATTAGTATAATATAATTTGTGTATACCTAGTATACCTATGCATAATGCGGTTCAAAAGAAATCGCATAATAATTCATTAAACTATGTGCATAACGAAATAAAAAAAAAAAAAAATAACGTACAACATAGTTTTAACTGGTAAAAATAGGTAGGTACGTTGACCCATTTTATCGACGCGCACATGCATTTTAAATTGAAATTTATACACGTATTCTATACTTGCATCAGTACTTATATAATAATATAATATAGTATACATATAATACAATAGTTTTATCGTTAAATAGTACGAGTTATAAAAACAATGTTTAAGTGGACTTAATAGATTTTATTACCATGTTAAATTTAATTTTATATGTGTTTCCATCGCTTCGTACGTTCGTTCGGTATATATATGCGGCGTGCGCGGGAATGCACTCTTGGTTTTCACGGTCGTTCGAAAATTGTATATACCTACCACTGCAGCAACATATGAGATTGCAAATAATTTTGTTATATTAATATTATCGATGGATATTTATTTATTTATAAATATAGTGTGATAAACTAATAAATAATGAACATTTTACTGCAGTCGTCATAATATGTAAAAATACAAACAATATACTTAAATAAATATATTTAAATAAGGATAAAAAAAAAAATATATGTATATTTTTCAATTTCTTTAAAATATAAATACAAATATTTGCTAAGTAGATATTTAAGATGAATATTTAAAAAATTACATTTCTAATCCATCAAAATATTAATATCAATAATAAATAACGCGAAAATATTCTATTGCAGGATTTCTTGTGAAGTTGTAGGTACCTATATATATTTTTTATATACTTTGGCATATTAAATATTAATATAATTTTTTCACGGTTTTAATTTTTTCTTTTTGATTTGCTGTATTTTATATATACGTACCATATATACTTGTTTTATAATATAGTCGTTTTGAATTTATAGTGATTTTTATCGTGTATAGGTACGCGATTCGCATAAAATCGTCATAGAAATTCATATACTTATACCTATATATTTAAATACTTTTTTGTATCTCGAATACATTTGAAATAATTTTAGAAGAAGTAAGTATATAAATACTCATTCAAAATACTTCTCGAAATAGTATTTAAATAGATTTTTTTTTATATATTTAAAAATACAAAATACAAAATACAAAAATAAAAACAGATCAATATGTAGACTAACTTAGTATTTAGTATTTATATTAATTTAGTGCTTATATATATATATATATATATATATATCTACCTAGTACCTACCATATATATATGATATAGCAGTTCTTCTACTATAAAAATCTATATAAATATAATAACGACTGAGAAAATATGCAAGTAAAAACATGAATTAGGATTATTAATAACACTGACTTATAACTTATTTTGAATATTGTGTCATTTAAAACAGATTGATTTCGGTTTTTAGTGTAGAACCTATAGTATATGAAGTCCTACAGGACCTTTTTGTTCCAAAAATATGTCACAATAATTATATATTTAAGTTGGTTTGTTTTAGATAGTATAATATAGTTTTTGAATTTTTAAAATTTTAAATTATTATTTTCAATTCATTGCGCGTCTTTCGATGAACTGTCCCACATTTATCCAAGTATTTGAATTACTGATTTTACTTTTATGTAATTGTATTTATATTTAAATATACTTAAATAGTGGGTATTATATTTAAGTACTTTATTTTTCAAAAATATTTTCAATAAGTACGGGTATGTTGAAATTATTATACACTGTTGATTGTATGTATGTTGATACATATTATAAAAAGAGGTTCGTGGCCAAAAATCATGTGCGACTCGGTGTGAGCATATGTTTTCTTCTCGAAAATTCGCACTGCTTAAACGTCATAATGTAATACTATATTGTGGTTCGTATATTGCAATACTGCATAATACATTATAATAATGATAATAGTAAAATAATAACATAATAATTATAATTTTTATCACGTCTAACGCTTGTACGATAAAATGTGCGATAAGTATAATATTATAAATTATAATACATATAATGTACGCAAATGAAAATATTCGTTTTTTTTTTTTTTGCACTTCGGCAATATTTTTGTCGAAAATATTATAGATATATCTAATTCTGCACGTTGAAATTTCTCAAGTTTCATATTTTATTCCACGATAATTATTTGAATTTTTTAACGACTAAAATAAATAAGCCCCTTGTGGGGGCCCAAAAACACATAATAATAATAAATAGTGACGAGACTGAATTATTTATCCAACACTTACTTCAATAAAATATTAAAATATACAATGAAATAATGTCTTATAAGTTGTACGTTTAATATATTATATTGAAAAAAATATAATTAATCTATACTTTTTTTAATAAATCTTTGCATTTTAATATGGATAAAGATTTTATAGTTTTGTTTAATAGAATGATTTATTGTTTTTTTATTATTCATTTGTAACCTGATAATAACTTACTGTCGAAACTAGTTGTTACTAATAATAATCTTTTTTTGAATACTCTCGGCACATATTTTTTTTTTATATACATATTATTTTTCATAATGTATATTGATTTTACCTATATATATTTTTATGAAAGTATTACAGTTGTTGAATTAATTTAGTTTTAAATATAAATTAAAAAGGATTTATAAAAATATTTAGCTGCACTTATAAAAGCGGATGTTATACCAATGATTTTCAACGTAAAATAATATTTTAAATTATGTTTTCGAGAAGCAAATTAAAAGACCTTGAAAAATTTATTTAGAGTTAAAACACCTATTATAAAATTTATAGATGAAATGTTTATTTTGTATAGGTACTTATATACAATATTGTATTTTATTCATTTTACTCTAGTAAGAGTTTTTTGAAAAATGTATAAATACAAAAATAAATAAATAAGTTGACCGTAAAATTCTTCAATAATGAAAAACATAACCCTCTAATGAGAATTTGATATTGTCGTTAAAATGTTATAATTTAAAAATTCAACATAACTTTAAAATAACTGTAACTAAAATTTTTTTTTTATTCGTTTGCCAAAATATATCAATTTATATTTATATATATTATATTCTAGCTTTGAAAACGTTTGCAGAAAGAATAATAAGTATGAACGGGAATACATATACATAGGGTGTATCGATTTAGAAAAAGCATTCGATACTGCGTAAATTGGAACTTATTGCGATGGTCACCTTGGAAAGAATTGGCCTGGATTGGAGAGGCAGAAGAATTATTATGGAACTATATGAAGACTAAGAGACAATTATTAGAATAGGAGACTGCGTATCCACGTAGTTAAATAATCCGCAGAGGAGTGAGACAAAACTGTTCTTTGTCACCCTACTTATTCAATATATTCATAGAAGAAGTTGTTCAAGAATTCAAAGTAAAAGCTAAAGGTATACAAATAAACGGAAAGGTAATCCATTGTATCAGATTTGCTGATGAAATTGCCATGGTAACAGAGACAGCGAAAGATATGCAACAATCATTATACTGCAGGCTACAGTTAATGAAATATTAAGACGATACCTTATGAAAATCAATGTAAAGAAAACAAAAGTCATGGTAGTAAGTAAAGAGAACAAAGGGGCCCCATCGTTAACATACAATTAGATAACAAAACAATTAATCAGGTACAACAGTATAAATATTTAGAAAGTACACTAACGAGTGATAGTAGATGTTCGGTAGAAATAAGACGCCGCGGAAAAAACGACAACTACTTACGAATAAAAATCTTTGTCTTAAGATCATGAAAAACTTTGCCAAAATCTATGTATGGTTTTTTTGTATGGTTATGTGTTTTGTTGTATAGTTGTGTAACCTGGACCTTAACAGCACAAGATAAAAAAAAAAAAAACTGAAGCAATGGAAATGTGGACCTGGAGAAGATTATTGTACGGAATATTTTTTATTTAAAACTATTTTCTGTATCGTTAATGGTCTGAGCAATCATTTTCTACAAAACTTTATTATTTTTACAAAATGTTGTAAAAGTTTAAACTTTAGAGCTTGAGATTGGTACATGTCAACAACATTTGATTAATCTGAAACTTAATAGAAGCTAGTTTTAGATTAAATAGAATAATAAAATCTCGGTTTTCGGAGGAATTATAATGTTCTGATGTTCGAAAAACAACAAGTAGCACTATATAATATGTATTAAGTATATTATTAATTTATTCAATATTTTTTTGGACTTTTTTTTCCAAATTGGTTTTTAACAGTCATTCATGAGTAAAAATTTATTTTTTTTTTTTTGTCGTATGACAAATACAAAACGATGTATTAGTAAAAAACTGATTTTTGTGACCTTTGATCCCAAATAACTTTCTACGCATACCTATATAATATTAAATAACTTTTACATGTTTATAATATTAAAACAAAAATGCAGTATGCAAAAATTCAGATAAGTGCTAACTTTAAATGTTTTCGTAGTTTAGCTGAATTTTTGTCCAATTTTATTGGGAATTGGAAGCAGTAAAATCAAATTGTTATAACGTCATAAAAAAAAAAAATGTTAAATTTAAATTGTGTATCATTGTTATTACTCTTAAATAAATAATAAGTACCTGACCTATACTAATAATATAAAAATTTAATAGCACAAAATAATATGTAACAATATAAATAAATATAATTTTTCAAAGATTAATATCGTGATAACACGACAGTAAAATATGTGAAAAATTTCTAAATTACTTTTAAAATTTATTAATAGGTATATTTTCCATATTTCAATCGTTAGATTTTAATTTTTCTTGAATTGCTTTTAAAATCATCTCTTAAGTGCTTAATATACGTATATAATATGCATATAGAAATACAGCATTCTCTTATATACGTCCACAGATGAGCATTAACTATAATTAAAAAGTTCAAGTTATATAAATTAATAAGTCACTCTTTTTACTTTTTACTAGAACTATAATAATTAATCATTTTTTTCTGGTTTAAATTTTCATCGTACCTCACATTTTAACGTTAATTTTCATAACCTACATCGAGTTAAGTTATAATCTTTAAATTAAAATGTCGTCGGGGGTGAAGAATTTTCGAGTTTTTGTTATATAGGTGTTATATAGTGTAACCAAAGTTTGAACTTTAACGGTGAATAAGTTTTAATTAAATAAATGGGTTCTCAATATAAGAAAGTAAAATATGAGAGCATTTAGTAAAATATTTTTGAGTATTTTTAAAGATTCAAATGGCAATTTTTCTCACGGAAAATACATGAACTTTTTTTCGATTGACTTAAGAGTTAATATTTTTTCCATAACTATTAACTTTAGCTTTTGGGTTAATTTAATGTATATAACTTATTTCAGTTATTTTTTTTCATTAACTTATGGTTTATGAGTAAATTATTTTAAACTTTTGATTCATGAATTTCTATGAATGGCTATATCAATAGGCAACAATCGTATCTTTGCTTTAAAATAATACCCGACGATTTTGTCGACTTATAAAAACCGAGAACATTGCCGTCGACAAACCGTGTATTTTTTTAGGTATTACCTATCATCATACATATTTAATTCTTTTTCAGTGGTGTATTATACGAGTATAGAAAATTTATAATACAGTAATTTTATATAGTTTGTTTTTTGTAATACGGTCGGTCGACGACGACGTGCACTCTATACACACGCCGAGACTGCTACGCAAAAACACACCCTCCCACCCCCGTTCCACCTCTCCGTCCGGCCGCGAAAAACGGCACGCCGCGCACGTCGCGGCCCGATCGATGCCGTCCACAACATCGTCCGTCTCTCTCCGGTCTGTTTACACGCTTTTGTCCTTGACATTGAACGAGATTCGCTCCTCTTCGCTCGCCCCGTCCGTCTATATACACGCATAATAAATATATATATATATATATATATATATATATATATATGTATATAGGCGGTATATACCAACCGGACGAGTCACTACTGAAAACGAACGCGACGCGGCCATCGATTATTATTTTACGAGTATTATTATATTATACGCGTGTATACAGCCGGAACAACGTGCTCGAATCCACGCTGTCCACGACGCGAACACGCGGTCATACGCGTGCGCGAGTAACACACGTAGTGTATATTACAGTGTGCACCGTGCGTGCAAGACGAGTGGAAATTATTTTACGAAAACGCAATGCGAAATGATAGTGTCTATATAATATTATATATAGAAATGGACGGGAAAAACGACCGCCGATTTTCTCGGGTGGCCAAACGAGTCGAGGTCGTACTTTTTTTTCCTATTCAAAAACCGTATAACGTACGAGGAAATCACAATATCGCGTGATATATTTATTGTCGTACGAATGAAACTAGTTTGATTTAGAAAAATCTCACATACGGCTATATATATATTATATACATAGGGCAGAGTCCGAGATTTTTAAATAATACCGTGTGGGTGTGCGACGTGCAGCGTGCGATGTGTATAGTAACTACCTACTTATACATATATTTATATATGAACCCGTTTACCTATATGTTTATACGCGCCTCGTTCGAATGCGGTTGACGACGTATATTATTAAGCCTGGAGCACACGACGCTTGTTTCGTCGATGGTTTGCTTGCGGGGAGCTGTGATGGCAACCATGTTGGGTCCAGTGGTTAAACATTACGTCACTGCTGGCTTCGTTGCGGGAACGCGTGCTGGATTTCGGTGATAGAACGTGTGCCATTTTCCGTGCTGGTTTCTTTGGTAGATTTGTGCGTAAACCAATTGTAAAATAGTATCTTGTCACGTGGGTCGTATGAACTCCTTGGTGATAATATTTTAATGATATTCATAACACAGATAACACAGATGCTTGTAATTTAATATCGTATCGGTGCTCGTTATATACATTATATTGTGCAAAATTAGAAAATGTAGAAAAGTGGTCAAATGACCAAATAGAAATACTAATTGACGCATATAAAGAGGAAATTATATTGTATGCAACAAACATGGCTAGATACTACAATAAACATTTATGTCATCAATTAATAAAAAAATACGAATTATCTTTTGTCGGCGACGAATGACTTCGACTGCAATTGCATCCATTTTTCTATTAAATTTTAATTATATTTCTTATACTAGGTATATTATTATATTTTCAAAATTCCAATACTAATACAATATAATACAAACTTCACAATTTATTATAATTCATAATGTTAAAAATATGTTTTCGAAATTCAAATATTTATCTTTGGCCCGAACAATCACTATGTGATAACAATCTAACCAGCTAGAAGTCCAGCCTGGAAACTCACAACGTGTGATGCCAACATCGCAAAGAAACTATCACAACATCCAATACCACAGCTCGCTTGGAACCAAGCATGAAATCAATCATGCAATCCAGCAGCAAAACGAGCGTCGTGTGCGCCGGGCTTTAGTCGTGAAATAAACAATGTAGGCGAGGTCGGTGTACGTCCACTTTTATACCACGGATTATATGAATACAGATAGATCATCAGTCGCGATCTCTCGATATCTAATTGTTAAGGTTATTATGTAAACATTGACTATCATGAATATGGCGGTTGGCTTCAAATAATATCGTCAGTTAGCTATCTAGTGTTTTATATATCTGATGTAAACAAAAACGATGACATCATTTGGCCACTGATAATTCTGATAACTCCACAGGAATCAGTGTGACCACGATATATATATATATATATATATACCATAAATTTAAACTTTATTTCAATGAAACAAACTGAAATCTGTGTTTTTTATTATTATCTATTATATGATAACATTGAAAATGATTTATCACGAACTGAGATAGTATGGACTGGAAACCACTAGGAAGGTGGGTGGTAGTGGTGCGATTACATTTTGTTACGGTGAAATAGTAAGTGGGGGAATCTAAGCGATAATCTATCATGTGATCCTATAGCGAACATAATATGCCATACCACACATACGTAGCATGTAGTCTGCGTATGAATATGTTGTCAAAAACATAAACTAGGCAGCGTTTCAATCGCATAGATTTCCTCACCCTTGATATTTGTCTGAACGTATTAATCCGTCGTTTCCAGTCCATACCATCTTGGTTCGTGATTAGGTATTTATACAATAATATTGTATATTAGTAAAATAATTTATATAGTTGTATGTAACTACACTGATAATTGTGGAACCTATCAGAAGACGGTATTCGACGATCTATTGTTTTCAGGCCGAGTGATCTATATGTATAATCTGTGTTTATACTCGCGTATATTATAAACTGAATTTGAGGGATATAGCTAGATTTTTTTTCTTTTTTTTTTTTTTTTTGTAGGATGACGGACGTTACAGCTACGAACTCATTATTATTTACATATACCTAGGTATATTTAATCAGTGGCGTCATTTGACTATACTTTTGCAGCACTATTTTTTTTATATGTGTGTGTTAATGGCCCACATCAAATATTATAATATTGCGCCCGTGTTTTAAAATTTAAAAAAGATAATCAAGCCACCGCGTTGCCTAGAATGATAGGGGCTATCGCACTATATATATATATATATATATATATGCCTGGGTCAAGTTGGGTTAGGTTATATGCCTGACGGAAAGAAAAAATTGGCTTGCTCATATACGCGAACGCAATTTTTTCTTATTTACTCAATTTTATAAAAACATATACGTGTACTCGGGGCTAGATACTAGGGGTGATAATGTAGTTTTGTAACTCTCCTAAAAGAGATCATAAATTTTTTAGGACGTAGTTTTTACATTCAATAACGCTCTTGCAGACGTTTTTTTTTTAAGTTTTAAAAGAGGGAGGCAAAAATTGTGTATAATTGAAAAAAAAGATTTTCATATAAATTCGTTCCTAAAAATCAAGAAATTACTTTAAAAACGACAAAAAAAAAGGGTTGTTTAGATAAATTATTTCTACTAAAGAAAAAGGCTCCACCCGAGATCCAAAAAAACACCGGTCCGTTGTCAACAATGGTGTGGCAAATGGCCATCCTACATCTCCCAGAGATCCCACTGTATTTAATCAAAGATGTAAGTTGATGGCAAGATGGGCAAGTCAAAAAAAAAAATTAACTCATCCAAAATAAGCCTTCAGTTAAATGTCCATAAAATATAGTTAATAAAAAATAATTTAAACTCGTTATGTGGTAAAGCTGAATGGAATAAAAATAACGACTTGAAAAAATTATTTTATTTTTTCTATTAATTAAGGTTAGAATATTTAAAATAATTTAAAAAAGTGTAATAAATTTGACTACATTATTTACTTTACCCAATAATTACTAATATTAATTATTATATTTGAAATAAATTTATGAGTATAGGCACATATTTGATATTATATAATGTGAACACACAAAAATCATTCCCTCCTAATATGTGTTAATACTCAAAATGAATGATTAAGAAAGGTTAATTAAATATTAATTATATAACTAATAAATATATATATATAAATAATAACTAAATTATATTAGTTTATACCTACATGATAAATTATGAAAACGATATCATAATAATATTGTATATATATATATTTTTTTTTACAGAGTTTCTGCACGACTTCGAATATTTTTCACATAATATTATCTATAAATAATTTCTATGAAAATGATTAAATAAGTATTTTGTATTACACTTATTATACATTTTGATTTTATTTAGGAAAATTATTTTCACTTTACCATTGGTTACGAAATCAATTAAAAATATAAAACGTGTATTCAAATATTGTACTATTTATTGATTATTTTAAAAACTATGTGAATATAGAAAAAAGTTATATCATAAGTCACAACATATATCCACGCATACTTAGTACTCAATTTCTGTTACATTCATCGAGAATCATTAATTAACTTTAAGCATTAATTGGGAATCCATCTTTTGCCATGAATATTCAGGGGTAATTTTTCTGAAAATTTCGATGTAAGTATCAAAATTTGCATTAGAACAAGTAGTTCTTTAGTTATTAATGTATTATAATCCACTTAAAGATTAATATTAATATTATTAGTTAATTCGCAGCATTTTATACAATTTAACAAATTTAAAAAAAAATTTCTTTTTTATTATCACTAAAAACTATTTAAGTGGCATAAAAATCAAAATTTGGTTTTAGGTATCAAAAAAATACATACTTAAGTGAAATGAGCCCCCTTTTGAATCCTGATTATGTAAAATTTGATTTTTTCAGTCCGAAATACTTTAAAAATTATAGAATATTACTTCATTTCTCTTCAAATTGCGTTAGGTATAATACAATTTTTAAAACCAATTCTTTGAGATTTTGATGGACTATATCACACTTATCCACGAAAACAAATACAATGGACACAATATATATATATCATGGAAAATAAGTACAATTTGGTTTTCCTTGGCCTATTTTTAACGGTAATTTTTGTATTTGGCTATCTTTACATTTGGACTAATTATCAATGGCCTACTTTTTATGGCCAATTCTGCAGTTAGACTAATTATTAAAATAAACTTGAGCATTGGTGACTGTTTTATTATACATTTTTATAAATTCTAAACTACAAAACTTAATATTAACATAACTTAAAATAATACTAAAGATAATAAAACTTATTAATAATAAAGCTTTACGATGATAAAACTTCAATATAATAAAACTTAATGATAATAAACTTAATATCAACATAACTTAAGATCACACAACTTCATATAAATAATACTTAACGATAACAAAACTTAATGATAATATAACTTCATGATAATAAAACCTTAATGATAATAAAATTTAATATTAATAAAACTTAACGATATCAAAACTTAAGGTAATGAAATTCAAGATAATACAACTTAGGTAATGATAATTAACTTAATATTAACAGAACTTAAGATAATAAAACATAGATAAGCATAATATTTAAGATAACAAAATTTAATATAAATAAAACCTAGCGATAATAAACTTAATATTAAAAGAACTTAAGATAATAAAACTCAATATTTATAAAACGTCAAGATAACAATAGAAAATAGAAAATTTGTTTTTTTTTTTTTGTAATTTAGGATGCATAATAATTTATAGCATAACAGTCTCAAGTATAAGTGTAAGTATTTTAATAATAAGTCCAACTATAAAAATGGCTAAAGAAAAATTGATCAGAGATAATTAGTCCATGTATAAAGATAATCAAATACAAAAATGGTCCTTTGTTAACCAAGAATAATTTATTACTTTAATATAAAAAATGGAATAGTAAAAAAAAATGTCCCAAGAAAAAATAGATAATGGAAAATTATATGGATACTATTTTATTTCCTCTGGGTATTTTATTTAAAAAAATAATTGTTTAATTAATCTGAATTGCCTGATTTGCTAAATCTGATTCAATATTAAAAATAAATTTAAAAATTGACTTTCAAAAATCCCAAAAAGAAAATTTTATTATATTAGTGACAAACAATACGTTACAATACCCAGGATCAATCCAACCATTTTCCAATAGTACTGAGATAGTAGTTTGACAGTACTATTTTTATCATCGATGTCATTCTTCACCATAGGACTTATTATTTCGCTTAGGTTCACGTATTTCTGCAACTCATCATCAGATTCCATTTTAGGGACAGTCACGAATTTATCGTTAGTTTGACCTTCAGAGACTGTTGAAAATTCATCATTTGTATTGGATGCAGATTTGGTCTTAATGTTCAGTCCTTCAACATTCACCAATTGTACGTTTATCTCCGATTTATCGATCATTTTATTTTCGCCGACTTGTTCGGATAACCACTGTTTAACTATACTCTGTGAGCATAATTCTTTATAGAATGATGCATCATCGATGTCATTCTTCACTATATGGCTTGTTATTTCGCTCAGGTACACATCTTTCCTCAACTCAACATCTGATTCCATTTCAATGACAGTCACAGATTTATCGTCGGTTTTACCTTCAGATACTGTTGAAAATTCATCTTTTGTATTGGATGCAAATTTAGTTTTAATGTCCAGTTCTTCGACATTCATCAATTGTACGCTTATCTCCGATTTATCGACCACGTAATCTTCGTCGACTTGTTCGGATAAATACCGTTCAATCATATACTTTGACCATTCATCGTGAAATGTTGCATCATCGATGTCATTATCTATCATAATGTAATTTGCAGATAGTTTTGATTGTCTATTCAACCAATTCACTACTATTGTGCGTATATCCTCCATCGTCGATAGTGGTATGTTTTTGCATTTTAACACTGATTGGTTTTCCGAATCACTGCCTGCACTTTGAGTTTGTCCCGTATTTATATGACATGTATCCATGACATGTAAATCGCTCGAGTTCATAGCCATAATACCAGGGCTTTGTATGGCCATTTTTCCCCCTAAAACATACAAATTATTTACAACAAAAAAATCAACAGTTAATTATATTTTGCACGCCTCTCCATTTAGAACTTAAATCGTTATTGGACTTTAATGGATAAGATTTTTGTTTATAAAATATTTGGGTTTGAAGACTGATATTCAAAATGTTTTATTTTAGATTTAGATTTGGATTACATCAGTTTTCAACATTTTTGTGATCAGTAAGTAATTGTCAGTTTTTGTTATGTAACATCTAATATTTTACATGATTCTTACACCAAAGTGTGGAGCTTGATTTTATTATGCCAAAACAGTAATGTAAACATTTTCTGAAAAATGTGCACTTACCTTGTTGTTGCGATGGCCTCTTGAATTGTTCTTTAGTCGTCGACACGACGACATTATCTTTGAAAGATGGAACGTTCACTGGAGCTGACGTTTAAATGTAAAAAATATAACAAATAATACTCAATATACAAATATTATAAAAATATATATAAATAGAGTAACCATACTTGTATCTTGCTGAAATGTCGGAATCTTGTGACGAACTACACAATGTTGTGAAAACTTATTTTTCACCTAAAAATTATATTATAATATACCTATATTTGAATTTGTATATTATTAATAGAGTAGTTCAATTATTCAACCGTAACACTAAATAAGTGATTTATTTCCTTATATATTAAGAACTAAGCCCTTTTAACAAAATTTAATACCTATATTAATAGAGATAACAACAAATTCTTAATTGAACATAATATTTACAAAATGTGTGTACAACAAATATATTGTTATTAATAGAACATTAATAAATTAATTGATGTATTGAAGTCTAAAGAAATTATTCTCGTTGAAATAAAATGCCTTAAACATTCAAATTAGCATATTATAGTTGGTGATGGCCCTAGGAAATAAAATAAAATGGAGCAGATGTATTTGCATGACTAAAATGTTTGTATTATGCTACTGCACATGAAAAATTTTGGTTTTATTACATTCCCTCCAAAAATTTACTATAAATATTCATTTGACACCTATACATACTATAGCTGTAAGTATATTATTCAAAAATTATAATGTATACAGTATGTCTCGTCTTCAGTGATGATCTTGTTTTTAAATTATTTTTATTCTGTTTATAGCTATAGATAATACAGAAATATCATAGTGTACGAAATTTTAAAAACTGTAAACCTTTGTTAACCCTTTAAATATATTTCTTACAATTTTAAATGGCTATAATTTTAAAATAATTCTGCGGTCCATTCAAGTATAAGAAAATTTACCTTATTACTGTTATTTCTATACAAAAATAAATTGGTTTTTGTTAATGTTTGTTATAGGAAAGAATTTTGATTATTCTGTCATCAAATTTTAATAGATTGATTTTTTTTAAGTAAGTTTTTCATGTAAAGTGTAAACAATGATTCTAATAAATCTAATATTTTCCAAATTACAGCAATTTACAATTGTAAAACTTTGATCAATTTTGGACTTAAAGCACGATTTGTATATCAAAATTATTTAAAAAATTGTGTTCTATTTAAATAAAATGTCAAATGTAAAAATTGCTATTTTTCCATTTAAAAAAGCCAGTTGTTTTGCACACACACCCACAGAAGTCCGAAAGGGTTAACGATTTGAAAATTTCACAAAAATTTCTGTATCCACTAACTATCCCAATAAAAGGAGTTTAAATCCAAAGTTATTCAATCACGATATTTAGTAGTACCTACGTACATTCAAAACAGGACACACTATATATATTAAAGAAAAATAAACTATTAAAATAACTATAAATATTAAAAAGTACTATTTTTCTATATTATATTTAATCACAAATAGTTTTAAGGATTACATTTTGATCCTTAAAACACATTTTATCAGGCTTACTTTTTTCGTTATATGCGGAAAACCGCGAAAATAAAATAAATACTCATTTAATTTAAATAAGAAAGTTAAATGTCTCTAATAAAAACAAAAAAAAAGGCAATACTATAAGTTAAACATATATACTGCACACTACTCAGTGGCGTATCGAAGAGGGGGGGCTAAGGGGGCTGCAGCTCTCCCCGAAATTTCAGAAAAATTTTAAAATGCTTTCAATGTTTTTTGAACATATTACGTAACCGTGTATATTTAAATTGTAATTTATATGAAGGTCGATGCAAAAGTCTAAAATTTTAGTTTACATAATTTAAATTTTCTATATTATTCTTATCTTATTGATTTTTAACAAAATTTTTATGGTATTCGCTATTCAAGTGTGCACTGTTACGTATCGGTCGTGTTTATATACATTATTGTCCCGTGTCTCCTTAACTGTTTTCACACACACACACACACACACACACACACACACAATTTTCGTTTTTCGTACCATTTTGTACGTTGTTGTTGTGTACAGTGTACGCATGCGTATGCGTTACGCATATAATAAATATATTAAAATCGAATGAAATGTCTGGAAAAATAAAAACGCATTGAGTTCTTTCGCAAAAAAATACTGCGAGTACCTATAGAAAAGTTAAAGTTCATTAAATTTAATAGGTGTCCAACTAATACCTACGTTTTAAAAACAATTATTAGATACTTATACCTATCTATTGTTAAAATGTACTTTAATATAAATTATGTACCTATAAATATATAAAATTGATATTTTTATTTATTGATGAAAATTGGTAGGTAGTTCGTTAACAATTTATAAAAATATAGAATCAAAATAAACCTATGGATCGAGACCCCTCTCTGAATTTGCCCACCAGCAGTTAGCTCTTAGATCCACACCACTGTGTACCAGCAGCTACTACACAGCATCGCATTTTTAATATGTATTATTGTACATTTTATTAATACAAAAGGAAATTCATAATTTCCTCCGTTCTTTCTTTTTAAAATTAAGGAAATTAATTTTATAGTAGGTATTATAAAATATGAGTAGGTATATTGAAAAATAAATATAATAGGAATTATTAATAATTTAATTGATTACGCAGTTTAGTAAGTGAAAAGATGTACAGAGACAATAGATGTAAATAAATGACAATAAATGTAAGGATCTTATTTAACCCTCCCCTATATAAAAAATTATCAGCCCCCCCCAAAAAAAAAAAAAAAAAATTAAAATCCTGGCTACGCCACTGACACTACTGCATTTAAAGTCGACAAGTAATAATAAGGTTAGGGAATCAACGTGATTGGATAACAAACTATGAAGAAATTCAATATTAATTATGCACCCGTGTTCAGCTAAAACCTGCAATTACTATTATTTAACATTGACCTCACATGGTATTTGTTACATATTTTCTTATTTTAAATACAATATGACCAGATCTGGTCTTTATTAGTCAAACATAGATAAGATTTTTTGTCAAAACGTTCTGCCGGCATATTACTATAAATATTTTTATTCCATGACTTTATTATGATAGGTATAATTTTATTTCAAATTTTGAGTTTCCCACCAGGATATTTATGTATTTATTTATATTTTTCATATTTTACACATATTATTCACAGTCATAAAATATGGACGTAGATTCTATCTGTGTATCACTGACTTCCCGAATATAATATTTATGTAAGTACATCTATTGTTGGTTATTTAAGTGGGAAATGAAATATAATACACAAATAATAATTGAAGAGTCATTAATATAAGTCACTAGCTATTGTTATTTAACAATATGAGATGTCTTCAAGTTTATTTATACAGAGATATCTTAAGTAAATTAAGCAATTAAATTGATTTTTATTTATTTATTTTTTAATTTTTTTTTTCTGGCCAAAGAGTAAAACATATACTTACTTATAACATACTTTTATTAGCTTGAGAAATATAAGTACGAATATTCAAATCAAGATTAGGCAATTTCATACATTATTTAAATATATTAAAATTAAATATAAAAAAAGTAATCTTTAATTTGTACAAAGATTTTCTTGATCCCACTTTTAATTTTATGAAGATTGACATACCTATATGAATTACCTTATATTATCTTACATCGTCTAGAAATGATAAAAAATGAACTATATAGCCCAAAATTTAAAAATCCTGTCTATACAATAAACTATAAAGTATTTTATTTCGGAAAATTTGAGTAATTTTAAATACAATAAGCCTAGTTAACTATTTTTATTGTCAAACTGAGAATAACTGAAATCTACACGTAGGTAATATAGGCATTATATTTTCAAGGAAAAACTATATTTATATTATTTATATTATATTTATATTATTTATATATATTTTATTATAATATAATAAAAATGTATAATATAAGTGGAACAAATTATTTTTAAATGTATAGATTATATTTCATTTTGATTCAGGTTTCAATTAATTTTTTTAAAAGAAAATTAAAATTAAAAAAGTAAAAATAATAAGCTTGATAATTAGATTTATTATCTTTATAGTATTATAATAGAACTTTATTTGTTATTTTTTTTGTTCATTTGACTACCAATGAAAAACATACCTATTTGTTTTTAATTATCGTTTTCCTTCGTTAACTCAATTGAACGATAATTGTACAAATATATTAACTTAAATAGATAACATAAAAATAATAACATGAACTTATAGTTTTGAAAATATATGTTATTGGCTTTGGTTGAGAACCACTGTTAAAAGTCTATAGTGTAGAAAAAATACCAAGCAGTAGACATGTGCAGTATTTTTTATAGAATTTTACGATATACCTATTACTTAAAAAATATTATATACTTTAATAGTGGTTCTCAACCAGATTCCATTCCAATAATATAAATACTACAAATTCATAATTTTATTTTTGTATTATTCATTTAAGTTAATTAATTTGTACAATACACCTATCGTTCAATTAATTTACCGTAGGAGAACGAGAATTAGTAACGAATATTTTTTTTTTTTTTTTACATTGGTAATAAAATGAACACAGAAAATAGCAAATAAAGTTCCATAATTATATGTATAGTACTTTTTTGGTTATATATATTGTTGAAATTTAAAAAAGAAATACTTCGCATGCAGCTTGGTTCTTTTTCTGCACTATTTTGTGTTTTACAGGCCTCGAAAGTTTATTGACGCTAGTGTGTTGTTTTTCTATTAATATCTGACGGTCACTCTATAACATACATAGTTGTATTTATAAGTGCGTTATTTGATAAAATTAATATGTATATTGTATTTATTTAATACAATATTTGTTAATAGATTATACTTTATACTCTACTTTGTAGGTTACCTTAGACATTCCGTCGCCGTTATCATTTTTTGTCACTGTCAACATCACCAGTGAATCTTTTCTATATAATATTATTATATACAATAAATTATTTTTATCATGATATGCAATTAAATATAGGTGCTCTTGTAATAAATACATTTTACAAGTATTCTGAATATTTAAAAATATATAATACATATATATTTTTACTCTTAATGTGCTCAGATCCATTAACATAAAACATAACTTCAAAAATAGACGAATATAATAATATGCTTTCATATAAGAATACATTTATATGGAAACTTTTATATAGAAAATGTTGATACAAAATTAAATTTTATTTTTATGTCGGTACTATATATCATATAAGTATTTAATGCGACATATAATATTTGATTTTAAATACAAATACTATTGAAAAGTATTTAAAATTCGTTTTCGAATATATAAAAATCTATATTTGAATACTTTTATTCCTAATTAAAATACGTGAATAATATGTTAAGATAAAATTACAACTAATTAACTAGGTACTGAGTTTTAACTGTTAAGTACAGAATAGTATAATGAACTTATAAACAGATAGACATTAACGTTATTATCATAATAATAAAATTAAATATTAAATAGGACAATTTGATTTTATGTAATAGATAGGTACAGACAAATAGTGTTAGGTAATGGTAGGATATATTACGAGAATATATACATTTTATCAATTATTGTATTATAAGTTTTCTGCGGGGAAGCAGAATCAAAACAATGAATTATTATAATTGTATAACTTGTAAACAGTGTTCGAATTGAAAAAATAGAAAAACAGGGCTTTCAATAAATGAGCGTTACATCAAACTATATAACTCGTAAACCGTACAAATAATTATAGTAAGGGTGCTCTGGAAATATAAAAATAAATAAAAGAGGAGCTCCGTCCCCTGCACACCCCTTCCACATTTTCGAGCACTGTTTATAAACGTAATTTTATACTAAATTTTTTTGTTATAACTATAACTAATTTCTTATTCATGTGACTTGTACGGAATCTATAAACAATACAATAATTATGGCTAAGTTAATAAATCTATTTATTATAATGCTATATTCCAATTAGTTATACCGGTGAGTTGGCGTTTCGGCCATTTGCCAATCACCGTTGCCTCCTCCAGCGAGACCTTGATTGAAACTCGTACTGGAAGCATTCCCTTGCTTATTTAAATCTAAAGAGTCAAAAATAAAAAAACAATTACATAATAAAATACAAAATTAGAAATCCAAATATCTACTCAGACTCTTCGGTTTCACGAATGCTGGTTTAGTCTTCTTTGCCTAAAACACACAGCATACACTATTGAAACATTATAATAGCAGTTGATTTTTTAATTTTTAATTTTTAAGCTTGGATGTAAACCTCAAATAAATTTCCAAAAATATATCAAAATTAATCATTTTATTTTAAATATTTTTATATCCAAACAAATATTTTGAAATTTAGAACTATATTTGAAAAAAACTATAGCACTTCGAAAATCATTATAAAATTCAATTTTGATGAAATATAGAAAAATATAAAATAATTCCAGAAATCGGTATTTTGAAACGCTCATTACAGCGTTTAGAATTTAAATATTGTATAAAACTGAAGCCAATCTGGACAACTATAGAATATTGCTATAACAATAAGAAAATATTCAATTTGATGAAGGTGGATAACTTTTACTGTGCATGGGCATTGAACAACTGATATCGGATAACCTAACCAAAATATTAATAACGAAATTTTGGGAAAAGAAAATTCAGCCGGTACATAAAATCAATATTTAATTTTGAACAGTTTTAAAACTTACCTTTCTAGACCAATTATCCGTCTTCTTGTCCTGTCTGAAATCCGATACAAAATAATAATTATTTAATGTAAATTATATATACCTATATAAAAACACGTTAAATACGTAGAAAAACGTATGTTTCTTTTCTTAACTTTTTATCGATAGTCCTTACAATTAAATTTATGTCCTCTGATGGTCCCATAAAATAGGGCTTACTGTACCTGACATTCATTCTATTATTTCATTAAAGATTTCAATATGAATATATCACTGATTTATTTGTACGTGACGCTAAAATATAAATTGTGCATTATTTTATAAATATTATTGGTGGCTTATTTTATCTTTTAGTGCGCAAAACTTGTTAAAAATTCGGCCTCCTGATCGAGAATCGAATTAGTCTCTTGCATATACTACATTAAGCAGATACCTGTCAGCCGGGACCTTTTTCTCAGCTTGCCTTTCCCAATAGATGAGTAAAATGTCTCCAATTTTCGAGGAGTGGAGGGGATTCCAGACTTCATGGGGCATAATGTATCTTAGTTTAATAGTTCATTGCCAACCGTAGTTGCCCATTTGGTATTAAGGCAAACGGAAATTTTTGAAGACGTAAAAATAATTTGTACTTACGTGGAGTTCACCTTTTTGGGGACCTGAAATTGTGTCATTTGTTTTATAATCCGGGCCACTTCGACGAGTCTGTATGATTTAAGAATAGAAAATTCATATCGTTTCTATTGAACTTAATATTAATACGGTATTTAGTTTACGATTTACTTAGAATCCGTCATTATTGTACGACTAGGTAAGTAGTAAAAAAACACGATTCTTCGTAGATATTATATATAGGTATCGATGATCCTATATCCACAAAATAATATATATATTTATACGAATTACAAAACTGTATATTAATACAAAACCAAAATAATATAGTTATTATTTTCACTTTGTTAATAACAAAATTATTGTCTAAGCAACGCGATAATGGAATCATTTTATATTGAAATTAATTACTATAAAGCCACTCGATCGTTTTACGAATATTATAATTTTAGTTTATGAACGAGAAAGCTCTTGGTTCTACCACGAAGTTAATTTTTTTCAACTAATGGTCCTTCGAATGCAAATATTCACGAAAAGTTCTCATAGATATGTGAACGAGAAGTTATCAACTGGCAATGAAGGAGGGAGAAAGACAATTGGGATGACAGCGGATTAGAAAAGAGAGAATACGGAAATTGACACGGATATATTTATAGTGGCGTGTCCAGCTCAAAATATTTGGGTAGGCCCGTATATTGTTTTCTGTACAGTGCAACAGTGGGAAGATTTGTCCTATAAGATTCAAAGAGAAAATTTTCATGTAATTGTCACTATACTTCCTGTAATATATTCTTTTTTTTTTTTTTTATAAGCAGGAAAATGAAAATCAAAATTCAAAATTATTTAAGGAATACCTCCTCCTCCTCCTCCTTCTTTTTCGTGTTCTCCTTCGTCTTATCTCCCAACTATTTGAGGTCGGTCACTTTAATCCTACACATACACTTAACTCTATCTCCCGCATCTTCTCCGCTTACCCCCACTATCCTCATATCACTCGCCATCACATATCCCCTCATTCCATCAACATGCATTTTCTTTACTAATCTTACTGCCTCAGTTTCTTCCCCCCCTCAACACATGCCCGAGCCATTTCAATCTCTTCTCCCTAATTTTAACAATTATCGAAGCCACCTCCTAGCCACCACCTCTTATATATTCATTCCTTAAAACACCTCATTTTAATCTCCGCTTAAAACCGTTTAGTAAAAAAAAATTAAGTGGTGTTTTTAATTACATGTATTGATAAACGATTCATTGAAAAAATAAAAAATAAGAGATTACCAATAACCCGTTAAATACCGTTTCCTAATTTTGAAGGTAACGGATTTTCGGTTTAAAACTACTTTCTAATTTTGAGGATAATCGCTTCCAGTTTAAAACCATTTTCTACTTATAATCGGTTACTAGCTATAAACCACTTCTAACTTTTGGAAATAGTTAATTACAATTTAAATCGACTTTTAAAAACCTGGACTTTATACAATTTATAACTACTTTATAACACGTTGCCTAGATTAAATCAATTTAAACAATTTAAGAAAACTATAAAATAATAACATAATACTCAATTTGGAGAATAAATGATATTTTTCTGTTTTCTATTTTTTTCAAACTCATCAATCACGCTTGATTCGTTTAGCTTGGGTATTCAAAATCGTTTCATGATCGAATTTTTAATTTAACTGTATTCTTAAAAACAACTTGGTATATAAATTGAAATATTAACTAGTAAAAAACTAAATAACATTTTAATATCAAACTAGTACATAAATAATAATAGGAAAAAATTCAACAAAATGTATACAATTTTAAATATAGTTACAAAAGAATAAACTTAAGGTACCTCTATACCACACATGACTCTAAGGAGTATTATTTAGGCAATTTATTATACTTTTTTTGTTTGATTTTGTGTTCGATCATCAGTACGTCGTAATGAGTACATATATTTTAATTAAAAAATATATTTATATATATATATATTCGAATTTTCCATAAAATTTACGGGGGAATAATAATCGAAGAACTTTTTAAAAATATATTTTATTTAATTAGATATTCATGTTCAAAATTTTGAAAATGTTGGAAACTTTAAATAGTTTTAATTATAATATAAAATATGAAAATTAAAAATTTGGCTCGATTTCCTCACGTGAGTAATGAAAAATCTATATACGTTTTCAAAATTATTATCGGAGTGCGCATCGTGTTGGACTGTTTTAATTAGAATGAGTGGTTTTTGACTAAAAAAAAAAAAAAAAAAATGGCGATGGGAGGCCTTTTAAGTCCCGTACAAATACGTCGTTAGTTTTAATAATATATAATATGTCTAAATCAATTGCCGAACGATAACTCCATCAGCCTAATAGGTACCATAAATACTATAATGTATTTAATAATACTTAATAGTAACCAATATTTACTAATCACTGTTGCTGTTGCATATTATTCTGCCAGCCAGATGTAATACCTAAGTAATAACCAAGCTATATCTGATATATTTCACTAAATCAATTTTTACATATTGTTATGAAAAAATATCAAATAAAAATTGGGTAGGCCCGGGCATAGTCAGCCTACTCTGTAAACAATTATATATATATATATATATATAATATATTTATGCAATTCATTTACAACCAGTAAAATTCGTCTAATCCCTTCATAATAATTATCACTTTTAAGATAGAAATTGTTATCTTGTTGCTTAAATATATTATTATATGCTCTGGGATTACATGGTATCTAATATATATACTATGGTTCCGTTACTCGGCAGTCTTGGAAAAAATACTTTTAAAAGTAATAAAATTACAATTAGTCTAAAACCTAGCCGACATATTCATTACCCAAACTAATTTTATGTACTTAATTCAATTACTACACTTAAATTTTACTATTATATACATTTCAAACTATTCACTATTACTCCATACATTCATATTGTCTAAATGTAATCTATTTTAAATGCATTTTAATGGCCGGCAACCTTTTTGTACTCACGGGTGAAAATCACTAATCAAAACCCGTCAACATCGTGGGAAAATAATACTCTCTCTGTAAAAAAAGCAACAGCTTGAAACAGAGAACTATTTATTATCCAAAGCCAAGCCAGAATCAAAGATATTTTGCAGGCCGTGATAAAAAAAAAAAGGTGTTTAAAGTCTGATAGCATATAGATGGTGGATATTTGTTCATTTTCCCTTATTCTCTTATTGTCTGCGGACCAAATGAAATCGAATTATTTTCATGGATTTGAAGACAATGATACGTAATGCTATACTATATATTATCTTTATAGGACTGGTAAGAATTTTCGCTGCACCTGACAAAAAAATACTATGCTCGCCTATGTCATAATTGTTATGTATTATATTGATCGTTTACAATTGACAGCATCTTATAATTCAAAGATGTCGGAGTTTATTTCTGGCGGTCAGGTCCTGTAATCTGTAATCTCATACCCAAACGTTTTTTTTTTTTTTTTTTTGTAATTTTGCCGTATAAATACTTAATAATTCCAAGATCGTCTTTATCAAATTTGCTACCAGAAATTAGGTACACCATGCTACCGTGGATCCGTACCTGTAAATATGTTTTTTACAGCATGCATGTACCTATTGTCCGCCTTTTTACGTGCGTGATAACGAATAACGCGTACATATGAATTTAAAAATTTAGATATTCAATATTAATATATTTCGTATGTTTTTACACCTATTGACCTATGTGTGTAAACGTGTATAAACAAAGGCCAAACGAGTCGAGGTCAATTTTCGTCCCGACTGTTTAAGTGCTAATTTTCTGTGTTGTGAAGTATTCGAGTAAAAGTATTTGAGTAAAAGTATTTCAATACTTTTTAAGTATTCGAATACGTATTTTAAATACTTTTGTAAAACGTAATTTTTAAAATTATTTGTATTTGAAACTCAAATATATTTTGAAATAATTTTGAAAATTTCAACCTTATGGATTTTGTATATTTTGCACAAAAATGGGTACTTATATAGATATTTATTTAAATAACTCTATAATAAAATCTATTATACAGATAATATATAGATTATAGATTGTAGAGATAAATAATATTATACCTAAATACTAAATACTAAATAATACTAAATACTAAGCTAAATAGATGTCATCGAACAATAATAGATACAATTTAATAAGACGAGAGCTACAATATATGTTTAAGGGAACCTTGTTGACAATATGTCTGACTGTCTAAAATTATAAATAATTAATTATCAATTAAAACTCATTGAATGCACTTCGAGTCATGCGAGTGACGTCAGTCATAAAGTCGCTACCTAATCATTGTTAGATTTTCTTTAACGCTTTATAGTTTTGATATTACACATATATAGGTCAGAAATAACAGTTTAATACTTTTATTTTATTTTTAAATCGTGATGTTTTTATACTGATCGATAATTGGAATACAATGTAGTAGATATACAAATATAAATTAGAATCTACGTTTTTACTTATTTTCAATGTTTATTAAAAATTGTGGGTAAATTGCATGTTTATTGTAATTATTATTGGAGTAAATAAACACCTATTTATGCCCTTCAATATAATATATTACGTGCTTAATTTATAGTCTATTATAAATGGCCAACTATATAGTTGATCTAGTTGTAAACAATTTATTTCTACGTCATGTTTTTGAGTAAGACTACAAATTATATATGAAATATACCTACCACTAAAATTATCTGTGGACAAAATGCATGTATAAAATATGTAGAAATACTGTAATATTATGTATAATTTTTAATAAGAAATTGTGCGAGTTATATTTTTGTACCATTATTATTAATCGTATACCGTGATATTTCAATCCAATAGTAGAAATTTGCAACATTTAATTAAAACAAAAAACTTTTAATATAGATACCTACAATCTACATTAAAAACCATATAAATTACTTTTGGTCTTAATTTTCGAAAAATTAACTATTATATATATACGAGTGGTTGCAAATCTATACGTGATATAAGTAGAAAATATCAAGATTTCAAAATACGAGATGGATTTAAAAAATCAAGAGGTATAATTACTGTTAAAAAACTGTTGATACGTAGATCAGGGGTTTAAATTTTAATAGTATAAATCAAGATTGTATATATTGTAATATTAAAGATCTTAGAAAAGTTGGTCGTAAGTTCATTAACAGATTTACATAAAACTGATTATTGATCATAAATCAATATAAAATAGTATTTTTTAATGTAATTTGTATTTGTATATAACGTATCTAAGAATAATTGTATATACTCGTAAATATTTTTTGAAATGTGTTGTATCTCTATATAAGGTAATATCTAAAGAGATTTTCGAATAAATGGTCGTAAGTAAATTAATAAATGATAAATTTAAATTAAATGTATTTAATTCTAATAATACAAAAATAAATTATTGTAGGTAATAAGGACTATAAAAACGATTTAGGTCCATTATATATATATAATTATTTAAATAAATGAATCGGTTTTTTTTAATACATATTTTGTATAAAAATATTAAATCGACCCAACATCTCGTTGTGTACGAGTGTTTTGTTTGTCCATATCGTTTTAAATATTTATTACAGGGAAATAAACTATACCTACCTACTTATCAGGAAGCGTATTATGTAAATAAGGTGGTATGATAATGCGATAAGTATCCGCATGTTCTAATCATTTGCCATTTACACTCCATCCTTTCCAACATGACATTTAATAAATTATAATAACAAATAATAACAGTTATTAATATATTTCGAAACATCTACGTGAAATTAGGTATCACATTGTTAAGAGGACTTTCGAAACTAATCCAACAATTTACATATTGATTTGCTGGATAAAATTACGTACTTGTTGGAATTTTTTGAAGCCTTTTTTCATATATCCAGAATTAAACTTAATGACAACATTACAAAATTTAGCCAACAATGAGTACCTAATAAAACTTTTTGGAGTCCCCTTTTTAAGTTATTCAATTTTGAACTTTATAATGATAATTTCACGTAACTAACATTATAATTTAATTAAAACCTGACAAAAAACAATTGAGAAAAGTGAAAACACACTTGTTGGATATTGTTGGGCACTTGTTGACAATTGTTGGAGCCACGTTATAGTTCCATATAAGTTTATGCTATACCTAATCAGTACTTTAACTTATTTGGACTCTGTTATCATTTTTCATCATTTTTACTGAATTTTAATTTATTAAAAATAACACATTTCAAAATTTAAATTAAAGTAACTAGTACTTAGTTTAATCGTATGTTACTCTTCAGGTACCTGTATTAATACTAAAATTATTGATTTTTTTTACATAAAATCTGAGAGAAAATTTTTGCAAGAACTTAGTATTAAAAATATACAATGTTCAAAATTAAATAACTATTAAAAAGAAGCTTCCATAAATTCCAACAAACCTGTTGTTGGTTTTTTTTGCAAGATTTTAATTAAATTGTAAATCTAAATATGAATTTGGCATTAAAAAATTCAATATTTAGGTAAGTTAAAAGGGGTAGCGCGTCATATGTTCGAAAAATATGTGTTCAATAATTTAATGTTTAAAATGTTATTTGTACAAAACTTCATATTTTTTAAAATATTAATACATTTATTTAATACCTCATATAACTACCCGTTCATATCTAATACAATGAAAATTAAAACATAAAAAAGTTCAAAAAAACAAAATAATTAGGTAAATATTAAAATTCTCAAGAAAATCTCTAAAAATAGAAAAATGACTTCCTTAAAGTACTCTTTTCATTTAATTTTTAACAGGAAAATGGGGTCTGCACATATTCCGATTAGATCAAATCTTCTGGTGGTCTACTTTTGAGTCTTCTAATCATTGATGAATATTTTCGTGCACTAAAAGATTAAACGATGTTTTCAATACACAAACTGAAAATCGTATTTTTGAATACGTATTATTATTTTTCGATTTAATACTTTTTAAACTAATCGGATATCGTCTTATCTTTTGTTTTTATGTAGTGTTTATTAGTATACTATTTACAAATTATATTAGCTATACCGTAAAATACAACATGTTATATTGTTTTCGTCAATTTTTCGATGATAACAAAAATATAATTCTAATCAAATTAAAACAACAAATTATAATATTGTATTAGTTTACACTTTATTGTTATTATTTTAATTTAATAATATATCTAAATGGATTTTGATAAAATATATTTATCCGTAAATATTATTTTAAACCTGCAAAATAATTATTATTCAAAATTAAAATGGTTAATAGTTCAATTAATAAATCTAATATTTTGAGTTTACCAAACCAACAAATGGATCTTTTGCCTTATGAAATCGTAGTCTTTCAATATGCTATTGTTCTTCAATAACTTCTAAATTATTAATAGCTTGAAAGTTGTTTATAAATTATAAGATCGGCCATTTTTCAAATTATAATAGGTATAGGTAATAAAATACAAACACAATTTACTTTTGAACGTAATAAAATTATAATATTATATATTTTTAATCATTATTAAAATATTTAATGATAATATTGATTTATTAACCAAAAGTTAGGATTAGTGTGACCCCCCACTCTAATAAGTTGACCTAAAACTTTGGTAAACTAATAAAATGTTTTAGTATGTCATAATTCAAAAATACGGTTTTCTGGTTTACACTAATAGTTACACTGAAATATGATATTTTAGTGTAATAATATGATTAGTACACTAATATAAAATTCAAAAATAAATCCCCGTTAACTTGTTTGTATAAAAAAATATAGGTAGGTAAATTATTGTAAAACCTTATAAAAATAAAAATAAATCGTACAGATAAAGATGGTTGACGACGGCCATCGTCTCTTTGGTTCTCATACAAGTATTATTATTATTATTATTATTATTATTATTTAAAATTGTAAAGATTACTCATTGTATTGGAAAGACGATTAGAAAAAAAATAGTTGAAAAACAAATACCCATGACAACTTAATTTATTATTTTACTGACTAGTTGAATAATATAACTAATTAGAACTATTTTGCTATAAAAAAGCTCTTTACTCTAAAACTTTTGTTCGACTTTTTGTACCCGAAAAAATTAATACAGACAAAAAAAACACATTGTCATAAAACCAATACAATCCTAAAATTGCTCAGTATCTAAAAATTAATATATTAAATTAGATACCTATTTAAAACAGGTTTCTTGTTACTTTTTTAAAAATAATAATGTATTGGTCAAAATTGTTTCATAATATAATAACTTATTATATCTAAATATATAATATATATATATGTATTTTAATAGTATATAGGAAAATAGAACAGAGGATGAGTGTAATAGAAGTGAGAATGTTAAGATGACTAAAGAAGATAAAATAAGTAATGAGTATATAAGAGGAAGTATAAGAGTGGCTTCAATAGAAGAAAAAAGAAAGAATGGATTGAGATTTTTTGGGCATATTTTAAGAAGGAAAGATACAGAGACAGTAAGATTAGTAAAGGAAATGTATATCGAAGAAAAGAGATGAAGAGAAAGACCAAAAAAAAAAAAAAGGTAGGGATATAATAGATCCCTAGACGAAGAGGTTGTGGTAGATCGAGATAAGTGAATGTGCTAGGGTGGCTGTCCCCAAATAGTGGGGAGAGAAGACGAAGGAGAAGAATATAACAATTATACTATAATAGTGTTGGCCGGATATAGGGTTGTGGAAGCTGGTTAAACCGTTGATCCAAAATCAATTTTTGTTTTTTTACAACATTCCTATCCCCTCTGATTTTCCTTTCCACGTAGTGAAGCTAGATGAAATTTTCTATTATTATAAAGTCCTTTGTTAAAATCCTTAATTTGTTCTATACCCAAAAACCATAAGACAAACCATTGTAAAACAATATGTTTTTCACTTCATTGATTGTTTAGAAACTCCCATGATTATTTTTAGATGACATTAATCATAATATGCAATTATAAAAATACATCATATAGATCAGAGGTTACCAACTGACGGACCACAGACACATTTTTACGAACCCTTATGGTCGCGTAAATAAATTCTTATATTAACTTTTATATTGGTATACATTTCGAGCTGGCGGCGACCGGTTTCACTTGGCCACTTCGCCATAGTAGAGCACCGTGCTTTTGCTATTGGCATACATATTTTTTTATAATATTGCCTATACTAAGGTGGACCATAAGTCATTTTTTGTGGGATTGTCCCGATTTTAAGGATTGCATCCCGTTGCCCCCATAATCTTTAAACGGTTAGGTTTGTCCAGCTTTTATCCAGTTTTTTGGTTATTTATTTTGGTAGAAAATTGTTAAATGACTTTTTGCTTGTTTACAATTTTCAAACCGATTTATGAACTTTCGGTAAAAAGTTATTGCGATGATTTGGAGCACGGAAAGTTTGGTGACTTTCAAAACGGACTCTCGTGGAAACTAGTTGATTACCCCTGGGCCCTGATAGAAGGTAATCCTTCAATTTTTTTTTTAATTTTTTGTATTTGAATTTAAAGTAAAATAAAATAATTACACTTTTAAAATGAATGAACCAATATGGGACAATTGAAACTTGTTACTTGAAAATAAGGGACAAAAGTTACATTTCCTACATTTTATCGAGAAACTGGGATAATCTCGTTTAGTACGGAACTTATGGTATTCCCGGTTTATTTGTTTTAATTAATTTGTAACGCTGAATATGTTTATGCCACTACAATGTTCAAAGTTAAATAAATTATAAAAAGCGCTCAGTTATATTCAACAAGCCTAGTCAAATAAATATTATCAGAAGGTTTTAATTAAAATTGAAATGCTGACTGTGAACGTGGATTACAGAATTGATAAGTCAAAAATGGGGTTCTGAAAAAACCTGTTCAACAAATGTTTAACAAGTGTCCAATAAATCAATATGTATCTAAATTTTTGGATCAGTATTAAAAAGTTCTGCTAATAATGAAGTGACGATTTCACGTACCTTCTTATTTTAAATATTCAGTAACCTAACTGTATCGAGAAATTCAATAAACAAATCAATAATGATTATTGTATTTATCATTAAATGTGTTCAAAATTAAAATAGTTAATCAAATTGTACGTTCGTAATTATAACAGACAGTGTTTTAACTAATTATAACTAATATATAAGTGCGTCACTAAGATTTTGTAATGGAATTTTAATTTGTGTAATTACCATTAAATTAAAAATTTTTATGACACCGCTGATTTTTTTTCGTTAACAAAAATATTATAAATACGAGTATGTACCTATCACGGAAAAAAATAATTTTGGTATGGTAAATGGTTGGAAATAATATGGTTCGATTTACCATAATTTAGTTATAATGACTTTATCTATATGATTAGAATAACTACGTTATCACTATAGTTATTTTATTATGGTTAGGTACATTTACTATATAAATATTTACAATAACTATAGTTTAAAATAATTTCGTTATAGTAAACGGTTGAATTTTCTATGGTTGGAATAACCAATTACATAGTTGGGTCAACCTTTACGTTTAGTTGAGATAACTAAAATGAAATATAGGTAGTTAAAGTATTACCTATAGGTAGGTTTATCCCTAAGTATATTTTATAGTCCTACATATAATAAAATAGTATATAGTATTATAATAGTATACCTACTGAATATTACACTTATAAAATGATTGTAATTTATAATATTATATTGATGATCAATCAGTTTCATATAAGACCGTTAAAATTTAATATTTGAATGCATTTATCGATTAAAACGGTAGGTATTATAGGTAGCTATTTATATTTAGAAATTATATTATATCATTATTATTGATTTCAAATTTTAAATTAAAATATTTTCGTAATGTAAAATCAAATAATATGAAAATAAATTCATAAATATAATATTTCCAGTGTTTGACACATAAAATACTATAGGTACTTACCTCTACTTATTATCTATACCTATACCAAATTACCAAATACATATTATTAATAAGTTCCAATTCTAATTTTACTTGATAAAAAATAATTTATATCGTAGTAAAACAACAATAACAATAGTAATAATATTATATAATGACAAATATTTGAATACAATATAATAAAATAATATTTATTATGATTTACAATATTTCGGTTAAGTAGCTAATTTTTACTTGATATGTATAAGAGTGGCCGCGGCGGTCGGGTGGGTTAATGCGTGATGATATTTTGTTGGATTTCGATATATATATATGCGGGTAAGCGGGTTCGAGGTTGCATCGTACGTGTTTTTTTTTTGCATTTTTTACATTACATAATATAGTAAATAAACAAAAAAGTTAATTAACCTAATTAAAGCGACTATGGAAAATTCTGAAATAAAAATAAAAATAGCGAACTCTACTTCTAAATCGTTCAAAAGTAACATCTGGTTTAAGGCAAGGGGATGCTTTATCTCCAATCCTTTTTAACCTAGTTCTGGAAAAGGTTATCAGAGATATGAACATATCAGAAGGTTTAACTTTAGGACAATCAAAGATAGGCCTGCTAGCATATGCCGACGATATTGCCATCATAGGGGACAATATCGAAATACTAAAAATACATTGCAAAAAACTAATGGATGCTGCAAGTAAAGTCGGTCTCAGAATAAATGATAAAAAGACGGAATTTATGAAACTCAACA
>JAIPRL010005416.1:0-32289 GCA_025469235.1 Pemphigus obesinymphae | reverse complement strand
ATTATATTGTGCAGTGTGTACTGTACAGTACAATATTTAACGAACAGCTTAATATTACTTTTCATTATTTTGCATCTGGCATATATATTCTTTGCTTTTTAGGCTTTAGCATATTGTGTTGCAGTTGAAACTGCATCAAAAAATTGTACAATTATCAGCCCTAGAATATTTAAAATCAAATCATAGTTTTGGTTGGAGATATAATATTAGAATAAATAATGGAACAAGTTAAGAAATGCAAATTTTTTCAATACTTGTTGACGAATCCACAGATATAAGTAAGGTTGAACAGATGATATGTCCATACATCATGTTGGATTATAAGAGATAATTTTTTAGGTTTTGTGGAAATGAGCTTAACTACGTTGTTACTAAGTTACTAAGTTGAAATCTGACTAGTAATTAGTAAGCGCAGTTCGCGCCCGTTCACTTAAATGTTCTTTACTTAGTTTAGATCGGTATTTATATTTAATGGGCTTAAGTGTTGAGTACAGTGATACACACACATAAGTAGTCCCAAATATTGAGATAAGTCCCTTAGCACACATTTTTGTTAATGAGTATTTTTCTTCTGGAACCTTCATCTAAAAAACGCCACTTCATTTTAATCTTTTTAGTCTTTCGTCCTCTTGCAGTTCTAGTACTTCCAACTCTACAGCTGCTATAATCTTTTGCAATCGGCGATGAAACAGGACAGCCATGGCCCACATCAATAATAAAATGATTATCCAGGAATGAAAGTGAAGATTTAAGTGTTCTCAAATCATTAAATCTGCCATTGATTTCTTCAGCAAGACTAGAAATTTTATACAAATAATTTTTTATTTCCACCTAAACGTCAGAAAGGCTTTCAGTAATTTCTTTGAAACGTTTGAAATATGAGCAAATGATTTAGTGTCAAGGTCCGGAAAACTCTAAATTTGCTATAAAAGCTAAATACAGTATACGCTAAATCAAAAATGAGTTTTATCTTCCCTATAACGATATGTTTAGCGTTTGTAAATGTTGAACTACATCGAAAAAGAAATAGAAAGCCCACACTAACAACCCTTGGGTGGGGGTCATTAAGTGACCAAGTCCACAAAAAAGTGGTACACTGGTGCATGAACAACGTTGCATGGTCATTACAAAAGTTGTCCGGCTGGGCAGGGTTTCCATTTAATCGTATTTAACATATATATATATACTTCTTAATATTTGTATTATTTACCCCTGTTACATATTATGGTATATATTATACCATCCCTCCTATATTTCAAAATCCTGCTCTTATAAGAAAAAAAAAGCGCACATGGGAGATTCAACAATATAATCAATTGAAGAGATAATACGTCATCGTACAGTGTCATATAATGCAAATAATAACCTATATGTACGAATATAATATTAAACTATAAAGTGACAATCGTTCGGTGTAAAGCAATTACACCCGTACGAATAGGTTATGTATACTTAATATAATACATTTGTAGATGTATTGCCTTAAAGTATTTCCAATAGCACACGCCGCCGATTACATTGGTTTTTATCGAGAACATTGAACTTTTAATAGGATTTTTTTCACGAAGTTCATCGTAAATTCTTCTTTAAAAATCAAATCGGATGATGTTTTATTTGAAAATAAAACCATGCAATGACCATGATCATACCATGGAAACTTTATTATAATGCCATTATATATATATATATAATATACAATATACATATATTTATTGGCCGACATCAAATTCCGTTCGTTTTACAGTTAAATCAAACATTTTACTGCGCTGCAATGTTTTATAAAACCATTGAACGGATTATAAATTATTATTATTTTTTTTTTTTTAAAGATAATCCGAGTTCAATGATATTCGCTTATAAAGAGTAGAATAATTATATATATACGTTGCACACTTTAGCGCATTATAACATATTATAATAATGTAAATACAGTATATTATATTATACCTATACATAATAGTATATATATATATATAGAATTGATTTAAATTATGTAAATTGAATAAACATTTTTAATAATTAAATAAATTCATGTAAATTGCGTATTATATACAATTCGAATGTATCTAAGAGCCGTGTTAATTAATAAAACAAATTAATTAATACAAGTGTCCTGCGTAATTTGTTTTGTGTACCTAATTAAATCGTAAATTTTTCCAAAAAATCTATTGACACCAAGCGATTGCATGTTATGATATCGCGGTTGGTTCGTTTAAAAATGATTTTCATTAGAAACGATATATTTAATTTCCAAAATAATAATACGAGTATATTATAAATAGGCAATTTTAAATAAACGGGTTGACTCATTTATTTATGTAATGATACCATATTTTTCCCAATGTCCTTTGACCATACTATATTTCACGTGAGATCGTCCGGAATCGCGTACGTGATTAGAACGCATAGTGTGACGGTAACGAGATCGAAGCACATTTCAAAAATCATTATTATCAGTGTTTATATGGCGGGCATATGTCCGTAAGTGATAAGTGTTAATAAAATAAAAAAGAAGGTGCCACATCTCTTCATTTATAGAGTAATCGATGGACGAGTATTATACAGATGATCTCTCGTGAAATTGAGTATAACAAAAAAAAAAAAAATTCTATAAATTATAGTGTACGAATTCCGCGTGGTTCTCGACACACTACACTAGCAATCCGATGACTTTTCGGTATTCCTCGACAAATTTGACTCATCTGATTACTATCTCGACACATCGGATATTCGGATAGGAATAACTAACTAATATCATCACCATTTTAGTCATTATTAACACAATTTCTTATCGATGGTTTTAAAATATAATTTTTCATTTAATTGTGTACTTTAAGGTATTGTAATCAAACACTGTTTCTTGATTTTCAAATTTCAATGACATGCACTAGATTTGAACACTTTATGAACTTGTATATGTTTATCGAAGAATACGCGGAATGTGCATAATATTATAAAGAATTTTATATACGTTAATATATTCAGAGCCTGGCGAACTTTAAATCTCCTCCGTGCAAGGCCTACGACACTGTTAAAAAATTCTTTATTCATTGACAAGTAAAACATGCTGGATGAATGGCGACTGACATTTTATATTTTCAATCATTTGATTTATGATGGGATACAACAGAACAGCCATTTGACTGATAACAATCAAAATCACGATCTCAGATAATGACTAATAATGTTTATAATACTAAATAATAATTATAATAACTGATAATAATTATTAACTATAATATTTCGCATTAGTCGGATAGACGGTAGGAATCGTAAATAATTATGATAATATATCGTTTCTTAAATCCCGTTCGGACCCCAAGCCAGCCACTCTGCAGTCACGCTTCTGTTGTGTTTTGAGTCCGTACGGAATCGATTAAAATTAAATATAAAAAAGTGATCTATCAAAATTAGATGACGATTTAAAATTTGTTCGATTTGATGTCCGAACAATGGAACACCTTATTAAATGCCCTAACCGCTCGTGTAAGATGTAAACAAAAATACCATAGACGTGACCGGTTTAAATTGATTTGTTACCATTAACTTGAATTAACTGTTAACTTATTTCACCTTTGAATATTACGTACGGTTAGTATAAATTATAATAATATCAAATATTGTGGGAAAACTTAAGGCCCGATGGTGCAATATATCTGAATACAATAATCGACATTCCATCTGAATTATAAAATAATATAATAATTTATTTATAATACAATAACGAAATAGTCCAAGTATCTACGAGAATAATATTATATTGGTAGTTGTACGACAGGAAGTGATATAAATAGTATATAATATACACGTAAATATTTATTTCCCACTCAGATTGATCACGAACAAATAAAATATTACAATGATATAGAACACTATTGCCGCATATGACTCGTTATTTCCTCCGATTATTTAATTTAATTATTATTATTTTTTTTTTTATAATTTTGAATAAGAAACCGACGGATCCAAAGAGTTACTGTTTTGCACAACCGGTTCGCAGTGCGTGGCTCACCGTGGGATTTAAATATTATGCGCGATCGTTGGGTCGACACTTTATCGCCGGCGTGTCCGCGCCGCATGAATTGCCCGCGAGATATAAAAATTCGACTGCACCGTATAATACCTATACTATGCAAACGACACTGTTTGTGTACATAATATAGTAAGTTAGTATGAAATCGCTCTTATTAAAATGCATTTTTAGTTTTACTGTCATCGATAATTAGTTATAAAAAAAAAAAAAAAAAAAAAAAAAAAAAAGTAAAATAATGATATGCGTCATATATATATATATTATATACATATAACACGTGTATTCAATAAAATAATTAATTAATGCGTATATATACACGACCGATGTTTTATGAGAAGATAATGGAGTTTTCTATTAGTCTATAATATTATAGAAAAAAAAAAATCAAACATTACCCTGTATATAATTTAATACGAATGATAAAAACTGATTGGATAAAAACAGGTTCATTATACTTGGTTTGAACAAGAGCATTGACATTTGTTACCTAATTATAATCGAACTGTATCAGTGACTCTTATGGACTTAATGATTTAAATAAAACGCAGCACAGTCTTTATATTATAAAAGTGAGTATAAAAATTTTTTTTTTTCTTCTCTCTAATTAATCGACGATCCGCCGATTAATCATTACGATAAATGCTATTTTCGAGAACACTATCGAATTACAACCGTCTTATTTTATAATTTAAACTAAATATAATGTATTATAAACAATGGACAAATCTTTATAAAACAATTATAATAAAATAAGATGATATAGTTATTTTTATAATAAAATACTGGTCTTGTAATGAAATGTATATAGGTAATAGGCACCTATATAATATGCGTACTATGTAATATTATTCCATGAGATATTTATATGACCATTTCAGTTTTAAGGTTACCTTTGTTTATGTCGGTTTTAGTTTTTCTCCGGAAGATGTTCGTTCTGTATATAGATCATAATATTATTATGTAAAAAATATAACAACACATATATACATAATATGGATAGTTATAGATTTTAGGTAATAATCGAATTAAAAACGAACACAATTTAACGATCAGATCGACGAATGAATTTGTGTTGTCAATATATAAAGAAAATGTATTAATATAATGTTTTTTTTTTTTTGTTTTTTTTTTTTATTAGTAAACTGCAGTATCACGAGTGTTTTAAATAAACTGAAAACAAATTAGACGTTTTAACCGACGATGATGACAACGACAACGTATTATTATTATTACTATAACCAGTCTTGAAGAGGAAAACCAAATCTGTTTGAGTTGAAATATATCATGGAGATAAAGCAATATGCATTAAACGTGAATAATTTATAATACTGACTTATATGCCTCATAGTAGGTACCTATTAACTATATATGTTATCGTTGATGCGTGCTCAATAAAATATTGTGTTGAAAAATAATTCATACATTCCGAATAATTGTGGTGTACTATCCATTATATACGAATACAGTTTACAATGTTTTCTAAACTTTCGCCCATTAAACATTTTACAATCTAAACCAGAGTAGGTGCCTATAGAAGTATTGATCAGATTCTTTCGTTTTTTTATCTATAAATACTAGGTAGTAATTAACATAATATTTAAACGTATTATTATCTGACTAATTAATAATTAATATTGCTAACGAAATCAATTTTCCTACGTATTGAGAACCATTATTTTTAACTTGTGTACGTAAAAAATAATTCTATCGTCTACATTTACCTACCTATATCATAATACAGGTACACATGTTATATATATTTTAAAATGTGTAAAATATAAATTAATAGAAAATATAGGTACACATTTAAAAAAAAAAAAAACATAGATAAAATCGGTAACTAGATAAGACGTATATATTTTTTAAATAAAAACGATATATTTTTAAGGTGAAAATAATGGCAAAATCTTTGAATTTTTTTGCCATATAATTATAACATATATTATTAGTATCACATTATTAAAAAAAAGTATAAATATAAAAAATTATCGCAATTAATTAATTTTTATAAATATATAGTGTTTTTATACAAAACGTGTACTGGAATATTGATATATATATATTATATAATATGTTATATGCATAAATCGTATGTCGACATTTTATTATTGAGGAATCAGAAGTGAGAACATGATGTTGAATCATGAAGTCTGCACGAAATGGTATAGCAGATGACTATTTATAAAGATGCGGGAAATGCACTTCCTCGGAATATCAGGTTTATAATGAACCTAAGTGTACTGTGTATAGGATTCTTTTGGTTAATGGTAACATCGGAAAGGGCAAGTTTTCACCCTTTCCTCCCACCAAATTATTTTTTGAACTATTAGTATTTGAGATATATTAGTACAATTTAATCATCATAGGTAACAAACAATTTATTTTACTTGTTCGACAAACCTTTATCTAAGTACAATGTTCAAATAATATATCAAAATAGTAATTTTTGAAACTTTCATAATCTTGGATTTTTCAATATTTTCCATTATTAGGTAAATTTTTTAACATTTTTATTGCATTTAATAATATTTATTAGGTAATTAATTTTTGTCTTTTAAAAATATTTTACACGGATTTTATATACTTCATAAATTTATTAAAATTATGCGAAATATTAAACTAAAATTATTTTATTATTTTTAATCAATATACTTGTATTATAAAGTACATCTTTAAACTTTCTTACTTACTTACTTTATTGAACTATAAATTATTACTATTGTTAATTTCTTTTAATTTTTGCTTTTTTTCAGAGCATTTTTGCGCGTTTAGGGATTTGAAATTGAATTTTTAGCACATATTTCAGGATTTAAACTGTATAAGTATATTCAAATGAAATTTTGAGGATTTTAAATCCATTTTTTTATTACTGTCATAAATATAATTATTATTGATTACATCAATTATTCTAAAATGGAAACATTTTGATTTTTATTATTTTATTTATTTTGATTATTTTTTTTAGCTATCTAAAATTAGATTTACATTGTCTTATTTCCCAAACTCTGACATGCTCAAGTTTGCACCTTCACATATTAATGGAGTCGAAGGTGGTTCTTAACTTATCGTACAATAAGCATAGCATACCTACTAAATTTTTGGAGGGGTTTGGTAATTATGGCCGGCTTGCACCAGAGACCAGATGCCACCAAAATCTCGTTGGCTGTCTCAGTTGCTATCTGAGAGTCGAACCTTGTGCACCAAAATACACATTTCGACCACTCGACCACAGTTGATCCCGATTGTTTTAGCTATCTAGCTATCGATAAAAATTAATATTGGATAATTTATATTAATTCAATATGATCACTTAATCGCGGATGTAATTTTTTATAATGAGCGCATTCCTGGAAGCGATTTTTAACACTCCGAGGCTATATTATATGGCCACCTCAAGAATGTTATGATACCCTTTTTGAATAATTGAAAATTGCTACTAGAGAAGATAGTTAACCATTAGTTTTATATTTTATATTATCCATATAATTTTTAAATATGTATGGTATATAGTTATATACAGTTCAAATAACCTCTTCCAAAAATAAATCCTAGTTGCACTTGTTTACACTGCATACCAAGTACAGCCCACTTATAATATGAATTGGACGTTTGTGAAGTAAACACCAAAACCCATGTCAACAAGAGGAGTGTGATAAGCCAAGAACATAATATTAGCTACAGTTATCGGTGATCTGGGGTCTGGAATCGATACTAGTAGTAATTATTGAGATCCATTTATACCGTATTTTAGAAGAGATGGTTTCATATAAATTGAATCCCCAAACTTGAAAAACATACTATTGAGTCCCAGTAAAAAAAGGTCTACAGCAGTTGAGTCCCTAAAAATTATACACTTTTAAATGAATATTTTCTTTCTCGTTTACATATTAACTAAAATATATCAAAGAACACATATTTTGAAATGTTTACACTTTTATTTTTATATAGGTATGGTGAAATTGCTTTGATTAGGTCATTAAGTTGGCTCTTTGTTATATAATGAAATATATATATAATCAATTAATATTATGTCATTATAAAAGTCGTGACTCGACACAGACCATGTTTTTTGGGTAAGACTTAATTATAATGCACCGGAAAATATATATCATAATTATTATCGATCAACTGCCACCCTCGTCTGGTAATCACAATTTTTTTATTTAATTATTATCACTACATTTGTTTGCTTTTTGACATCATTTAATACAATATTAAATATGTTAAATCGTGCTCTTTGATTCTTGTCGTACAAATAGCCAAAAATTAGCCACTATATTATTAAGCATATGGTTGCAAATAATATAAAATGTATGTCCTCATATGTCCAATATCACTTCATCGATAACAATGGATAGTTGAACAGTGTAATGGACCTGGTATATGGAAAATAAAAACATGTATGCAGTGTTTCATTAGAAGTAACGTCATATTTGGTCTAAAGTTCATTGTTTCATTTTGTTAAGTACTCAACGTCTCAATGTTTCTAAGATTATGATCGTTGTGCTCAAAATAAAATGGTTGTACTCAAAACAAGATCATCGTGCTCGTAGATTAATAAAATAATTTATTATTTATCTAACTTCTTTCATTTAATTTGTAACAAAGTGGCGCCCAATATGGGACTCGCTCGAACCCACAATTTCTAGATTAAAAGTCTCGTACTCTTATTTGTTTGTCACTTAAAATAATACAATTTTAAAAATATTTAACTTTAAATAATATATTAAAAGATTTTTTCATTGAAAAGTTTTATGCTAAATACGTCATGTACATATGGATAAAATAAAAGTGTAATATTTGAATATGCAGTTATTTATAATAAAATACTAGATTAGTAACATTAATGAACACTATTTATAGGTATGTATATAGTTATTAGTTTTACTGCATACTCGTGTGTTAATATTATTATATTATAAATATCATAACAGTTATTTATCATAACCTACGGCTCCATCGGTAGATCTGAATTTCTGTCTGTGTAGGCAAATAACGTGAAAATGTTTGGGTACCTAGAATTATTTCAGCACACTCGAACTCGGTTCTCCATTAATATAACATCTAATCCGTTCGGCTCTTTATTTACATTTTAAACTGGATGTATCACAGTTTAGTTTTATTACTGATTGATATAAACCACACATATACTCCATGTTATATTATTATTTACGTATTTACGTAAAAGTAAAAAGCTGCTGTTGGAGATTTTATGACCAACAATTATAATTTTTAATTTGTATTTATTATTTTAAATACAACTTCAGAAAATAAAAACTTATATAGTACCTACTCCAAATGTATTACATTAATTTGAAAAGTAAGTTTATAAGTGTACAATCGATGTAGAATAGCCAACGAAAAATATCAAAACGACGCAATAATGACAAGTAATAAGGCAGTAACCAATATATTACCTACAAAATAGCAGCTGTTACAAAAGTCATTAACTATAATGACTGTAGATATGTACTATATTCTATACGTAAATTATACTGTCATAGTATTATTATGTACTTATATAGAGGCTATAACCCTTAATTATGAAAAGCTAATCGTTTTTTTTTTTTTTTTTACATTTATGGACAAAATCTATCCAATAAAACAGCGATTCGGTTAATATGCACTGCATGCTACAACAACAGTAGGTCATATGAATTATAAATCATTATAAATACTAGCATAAAGATAGCAAAAAAATACAAATGTTATGGTGCACAACTAATATTATTTTTAGTCAAGTATAATAATAATTATAATTAGTTATTCCTATTAACTATTATAAAAAATAAACATTTACATATATATTATAAACACTGCAATTCTTATCGTTTTATAGTTTTTTTTTTTTTCGTAGGTACAGAGTATATTTAAATTGTATATATGTTAATTTCTATAGGTATAGTAGGTAGTAAAACGACTCTAAACAAGTGACGGAACTCTTGTTAGGCTAGACGTTATTTTTGGGGACTACTATTTTTTTTTTTTCACCGTGAATATACATTTTAATTAATTAATCGAATATTGTATTAATTATGTGAGAACGCGTACCTAAGTATTGAAAAAATTGTCATAAAACATGTAATATACAAAATTATATATTACTATACCTACTTACTATAGACTGTAAAACTGTATTTTAGGTAGGCTACCTCCACTTTTTTGCTATAATAAAAATATAGAAAGACCAACAATTTCCAAACTTTTTCAATTCACATCTACCAAAACTCACATCATTTCTCAAACGTCTCTCGTAAACAATAGAAATAAGTATATAAATATACTTAATATGCAATAATTCAAAACTAATTAATTCGAAAATTCAACACTTATAACACTTATAAAAACAAAAATAAATATATATTATAAGAAATAATATATAAAAAATAAAATGAGCCTAGAGTATTCGAAAAAGTAAGTATTAGATATAGATAATTACCTACTATAGTTTCGACCATAAGTCATCATCAGGTTACAAATGAATAACAAAAAAAAAAACAATTATTTTACCTACCTGTAATACTTTTTCGAACTCTCTAGGCATATTTTTTTTCTTATATATAATTATTTTAATATATATTTATTTTTATCTATAGGTACGAGAAAAAAAATCTCGATTTGACAAAATCGTATATTTGCCGTTTCACCTTATTTTTTTACAGTTTTTCCTTACGCATTAAAAAACTATTGAGAAAACCGAAAATAACCTCTTTAAAGTACCAACTAGATGAAATTTGCTACAGGAAACTATGTAAGCTTGTAAAGATCGGGGCACTTCTTCTGGTAGTAAATTTGTTAACAGAGAAAAAAATAAAAATAAACATCATTGTAAAACCACTAGCTCCCTCGCTACGCTCAGAATCTAAAATTGATTAGATAAAAATCCAATTTTTATTTTTTGTAGTTTTTTCTCGGTAAAGGATCATTCGGACACATAAAACTTATTCCAAAACGTCTGCAATATATTTTACCATAATCATAATTGATACCAAAAAATACAGAGTGTGCGGAGAGTAGGCAGAGGGTTACCATATTAATAGCATAGAATACTATATTTATTTATTTATTTATTTATTTATTTAATTAAAAAGCGGGCTTTAATCTAAATATAGTACATACAATACTAAATATAATATACATATTAAAGTGTATAAAAATCAAAAAATTATAGTGGCTAGTCTATAGGTTATGAAATTTTACATTAGTGTTGGCTGTGCGAAGCATCATATGTAAGGGATGGTTATTACCGTAATTGGTGTGATGCAATGGGGTATAGAAAAGAATCCAGGAGCGGTAGGAATGCATAGGGACACGAAAATGTATGTTAGCTTATAAGGTCGGGCTATCTACTGCGCTATGGAGTAATTTTGAGAAGAAGAAGAGGTTTTCTTCCAAGCACTGGTCAGCTAGTGTGTATAGACCGGAGTAGCTAAGACTTGGGAGTAGTCATGTGGAGGAAGATGATCTATTTTGAATATATAAGCCGCAAATGATAGAATAATTCGTTGGACCCGTTCTAGCTGCTCTGAATCAGAGGCCGTATAAGGATCATATTATATAACTGAACCATACTCCAATATGAACCGGACCAAAGTACCAAATAAGATTTTGAGAGATTTTGAGAGATTATATTCAAGAGCCATTCTCTTGATAAATCCAAGTACCTAAAGTGCTCTACATGAGATATTTTCTATACATTTATGGAAGCACAGATTCTCAGTATAAGTTATACCTAAATCTTTTTTAAAGTTAACGTGTTTGATTGACATACCAATAATCATATAAGTAAAACCGAGAGGGTTGTGATTGCGGGAGAAGGACATAAACTCACACTTTTGCACATTTAAATCTAACCCCAAAGATTTCAGCCAACGTACTATAAAATCGACAGTCGGATATTTTCCTTTATTCTGTAGATTTTGGTTTCAATGGGATATCGGGGTACAGTTCTTCGACAACTGATAATATGTAAAAATAATATGATCATAATTGGCTCCAATACCAACCTATATTTTTTCAAAAACAGATGTTTGGAAATTTTATGGTATTGTATAATTACAATACTACTAGTTATAATGGCCTTGAAATCAGCTGTTTAGTACTTATCACTACATTTCTTATTATTACACAGATGTAATAAATACCACGAGCTAAGATTATATGGACTGGTAGCGATGCCATTATTTGCGGTCAAGTTTTAATACAGAGTTTTCGTGGTGGGGAGATTTTCGAAGCAGAATCGCTATCTAAAATCTGATTTAATGAGTGGTCCGTGAACGATTCAAGTATTTAAACGAAAAATACCCGTGAGAGATTTGGTTAGTTTTATACTGAAAAAATAATACCAGGAACGCTCCAGCCTGCAAAATTCCCCACTTAGGAAACCCCGTTTAAAAACTTGATCGCACAACTACCACCCGTCTACCATGTCATTACCAGTCTATATAATCTTAGTTCATGATAAATACGTCTGTCTATTATCTTTATATTGTGTTATCATATTAAAATCATATGAATCATATAGAACACTATGGAGATAAAAGGGTTAGGTTCCTAATATCATGTTCTCCCGCTGTGCGTATAACATCAGTCAAACCGCTCTGAAATTAAAAAAAAAAACTGAAGAATTGGTGGGAGAGTGTCTATAGCCTATTACGAGGCGTCAAAAATCTAAATACCTTTTACTTGTACAACCCGACCTAAGTCTTAAAGGCATAACTAATTTATTTATTTGCGGAAAACTTGGCCCCAACATTCATTCATTCATTGTGCACAAGATGTCCCGATTGTTTTTTATTGCGCCGATAAAAACCTCGGTTAAATGTTGTCGTTGGATAAAATATACTGACTTACAAAACCGCCTGTTGAATGACGTTTTGTTTTCCCTTTTGTTTTGACCGCACAATAACCAACTTTTGATTAAATTCTAGTGGAAACGGGGGTATATTCAATTGCCGTTCTGAAATCCGTTAAGTTCCCCCGGTATTCATATTGTGTATTTTTTCATTATTATTCAAATAAGTTACAAGCTGACGTTTAGCCTCGTTGTATACAATATGTTCCGTCACTCGATTGTTTATTTGCGTGAATACAATATTACCAAAAAATAAATAAAATAAAAATTATGTTGAAAATATATTTGTCTCTTTTTATTTATAAACGACCAAGTGGGCAATAACATAAATTATTTACGATAATATATATATGGGAAATTAGTGATAACTAAGATATTACACGAAGGATTATAAGAGACCATAGAGCCATCAAACATTATTCAATCGACGAAACCTAGATGTTACAATCAAAGTTTCGTCGACAAAAAATTAGGTTTTCTTATAAGGCATTTCAAATTAATCGAAGTCAAACATATTATAACAGAATAATATAATTACACATAAAAAAATAAATATATTGAATCAGCACTCAGAGGAGATCTTTTTTCATCTTCTTTCCTTCAAAAATAATTTCAACAAACTAATAACTACCTACCTAATATATTCATAAAATAAAAAAATGGATTTCTTTAAAACTTAAAAAAAATCATATTTAATGTACATAATATATGTTAAATATTACATATATGCATAAATAAATAAATACATAATTGTATAAATAAATGCACACACTCATAACCAGGGTAGGGATAGCACTTAAAATTGCATAAATATGAGCTTAAAAAAAAACGACAAAATGTGCAAAAAAAAAAATAGCAGTTATTCTTTTCATTATTAACAAATTATTACTTCTATTAATACTACTATAATTTATTAAATATTCAGAATGTTATAAGAAAGTTTAATTTAAATTTATTTTCAAAATCCATAGAACCGATAAATCGCTTATATTTTGGACCCCCTCCGGAAATAAAATCTAAATACGGCCTTGCATATAGATATATAATATAGATAATATAGATATTGATCAATTAAAAATATTTCATTATATAAAATATGCACATCATTGTATAATTTTTTTTTGAAAACTAGATTTGGTATAATTTATAATCATTGATTATTATTACATTTTAAATTATACGTAAAAATAATTAACAAATTAAAACAATACAAAATACAAACATTGTACTCCTGTATTCATTCCAAATGTTCAACTCTATGTACTTATCCTTAGCCTGGCTCTGACAATAATTCATAAATAGATCAACATGAGACAATACGACACATTCGGGTATTTTCTGTTCATTATATATTATATTCGTACGCTCTTGTCTTTTTATTTTCTTAACGAATACCTAACATTAGATTATAATATTATTCACGTTTAAAATGACAGACGTAATAGAATCGATAGGATACCGGAAGAATACTCGGCGGTCCAATTATTATGGCGTGATGTTATATAAATAAGGACAGTGCCTGTTAAACTGATAAAGTAATAACAATTTTTTTTACATAATAATCGTATTTAAGAGTTAAGAATAATTTTAAAATTTTCAATTATATAAATAATTGGTTATGTTTTTAAATAATGTAAAAGATAATAATCTAGATTCTTGTTAGGAACAAATATTATCGAGTAGATTGTTTTTTCAATGTAAATGCTTATTCCATTTGTATATAGTTTCTATAAACATTATAACATTTTTTATTACATTTTAATTTTGCATAATTTACGTTGTTACATTATAAAAATGTTTATTGTTTTTTTTTTTCGTACTCTTTGAAGGACATTATTCTAATACGTAACAAAACGAGTATATTGGTCATTTTGAATATGATTTATATTTCATCAATAAGTTTGGTTCACTATATTTCCTCTAGAAATCGTTTTTGAATCCAATCTATCCAGCTAAAAAATATAGTGTATTATTTATAGTTAAATATTTCTAATACATCCTGCATTTTTAAATAGTATACTTACTACTAAAATTCGTTTTATAAAAATAAGTGTATTAAAATTTTCATTACATTGTTATTACGAGTATATCGAATTTTTGTATCAAAACAATTACATTTATCTTGCATACCTTATTTCATAGGTGACCTTCGAAGCTGCAAGACCAACATTTACATCCCCATAGAAAGTATACTTATATTATGTATGTTTTCATGAAAATTATAAATGATTTTTTTATTAGAAAAAAATTATATATTTGGCCTTATCCTCCTATATTTATTTTTATGGACACCAATGACTGATTTAAAATACATTTTAGATTTTTTATTTACAAATTTTTTAGTATTAATACATTTGTGTGTTGAAATAGTTTATAAAAAATGGACAAAAGACCGCATTAAGGCTATTGAAACATTCTGTATTATTTTGTGTTTTTAGACCAATTAGCGAAAGATTAGTTTAAGTACTTAAGTACTTTCCGATGTCCTGTTATATGTATACCTACTGTTTCAAATATATGTAAGAATTTATTAACCTCTTTCCTATGCTATGTTGGAAAAATAATTTAGTTTTTTTTTTTATTTAAGAAGCCTTAAATGGAGTTTAGGTACTTTTAAAAAATGCATTTAAAAAACAATAAAAAAAGTAATATCTATTATATATATATATATATATTAAGTTGTAAAACGTTAAATATTTTTCCTAAATAACCTAATAAAAGGTTTATAAATATTTTTTTTATCGATTTCATATATGAATATTATATCCTATAATATATAGTATGCTATATTTCCTGTAGTTTCAGTTTATTAGTTTTCATTCCTAGAGTGACGTCCTCAAGTCCTTTTAATAAAAAATAATAAATTGTCTATTATAAAATAAGTGATAAAATGATAATCACACAACCAGATTTTAAGAAGTTATTGGTATATGATACATTATTGATAAAAATGAAAGTCTTTAATCAAACTACCGATTATAATAATATTAAATAATAATTTATAATTGGTCCTGTATCAAATTATTATGCCATCACAATATTTGTTTTAAATAAACATATTTAGGTACTTACGCAAAATAAACAAAAGGTGTTTGAAAGTAGTTTTAATCACCAATTAAATCATTTGTAGATGATAATATTTCAAAGACAATCTCATCGGAATTTTACTATACTTCAATTTATTTAAATCATTATTGAAGGTAAAATAAAACGATTTATATACATTTCTAAATTCCTGTAACCAGACGGTAAATTCATAATTTTTTCCGTAATTAACTTGTCAAATACCACGCCGTTGAGCTTCATACTAGGTGATTTAACTTTAAAATATATTTTTAACGCCTTTTCGTTTATTTTTTTGTGAACCGCCTCTTACCATAACTCTCTTAACACCATTTTGGATATTATAATCTAATAATAATAATAATAACGTATATTCTAATCGTGATCACGTATTGAAATCCGCACCGGATAGAGATGCTACCAGCTCACCGGGTTTTAAGATTTCTACCGGCCAAAAAAGAGTTTTCAACTATTTAAAAATAATATTCAATGTACCTACTATGAAGTACCGTTTATTAAGGACCTTTATTCAGTGGCGGCTCGCAAGTAAATCCATTGAGGAGACTGAAAATTTAATATAAAAAATGATGATAAAAACATTTTTTATTTTTTTTTATTAATAATTTAATCGCTTTTTAATTATAACGTAAGATAATTTATATTTTTTTTTTTTTTTGTATACTAAATCAATTATTCTTTCTAATTTCCTTGCAAAATCATCAATAATACTTTCCACAAATGTCGGATCCTTTGTCATAACACCCATTAAATTTTTTTACTATTACTACCTAATGTGGCCTAATACGGATGAACGCTGCTGATTTTCGTGTGACCAAAAAATACGTGATGACCGCGACGAGAACTTTGAAATATATTACCGTATAACGTTAACACGATTTACCTCCATTCTCCGCCACGTAATGCATACGAAATGTGTATACACAAAGAATCTCTTGAACGGCAGACTCCGAACTAGCAGCCGTCATCGTTATCGATATTTTTCGCCCGTATTATAACACCCGTTACTATTTGTAGAAAAATATAATACACAATAGGTATATTAATATCGAAAATAATAATAATTGTTTCCAAAATAGATGAAAATATTAAATTATAATACAATTTTATTATATTTAACCATTTTATTGTGTTAAGTAGTACTGCTTTTTTGTAAGGAAGTCTCAAAGACTCCACTGACGGGGAGCCGCCACTGCCTTTATTATGAATAACTTGCTAACTCGGCCGGGCCTATCCGGGCCCGATTAAAATAATAAGTAATTCGTATTGTACGAGGATAGTTAAATGTATCGGGTTTTATATTTTATACCTTTATGTCTTGCACGATTTAATACGCTTTTTTTGTTATTAGGAACGAAACCCAAATGAAAATTATTCACGCCCCCCCCTCCCCAAAAAAAACACTACTCACGGTAGATTCGCCGTTGATGGACACAAATATTTTGACAAAATCCAAATGTGACTACCTAACGGAAGTGTTGGGAAAAAAAAAACTTTCTCTTTCAGTATCTACCGATTTAGGGGGGAGGGGAGCATATTTGGATGAAATTTAGAGAGAATTCGGAACTTCCGAGAATGACTACAATGATATAGTGATCGCGGCTCGTGCGCGCTAACGTGCATTTACCGTATAGGTACAAATGCGGACGTAATGAATTGTCTGTCCTTCCGGATTCTTTGCTCCTCGATAGCCTTAAGAATAGATAATTGTGTATCCCGTGTACTTTGTCGGCACGGTGCACGATCAATTATCCGTTGTTTGTAAAAAATAATATACGTAAACACGTCCTACGTCGTCCGGGTCGTGTATTACAGGTGATGGTGAAAAAGTAAAATAATCGAAGAACGTTTTTTCCCCCCCCCCCCCATCTTGCTTTTTACCAGACTTTTTTTACTCGGCATATCGATTGTCGTGCGCGTTTGAACGTATAAGATGACGGCGGCTGGAGGTGCGCGCCTCTCGACGGCTCGGTAACACGACTAAACCGCCGCACGTGCGGTTGTTACTCCGTCCGTCCGGGCAATTTGTCAACGGTCGTTCTCGGACAATACGCGTCGGGGAGTGGAGATTTTGTGTTTGGACGGAGAAGCCTGCCTGCATATTACAGAAATAAGGAAAAAAAAAAAAATAGTTAGGTACAATGTATAAAAACTTAAACCCGAAGAATGAGAAAACGGGGGCGGGGGAAGAAATAACGACGACGACGACGACGACGACAGATTCTTCCGCGATATCAAGGCTTTGATAATTTATCTTTATATATACATTTTCTCTGTCCGTCCGTACGACCATTATGTCCGTCGTCGTCGTCCGGTCTCGGTGCGATATTAATGGGCTTTCCGAAATCAAATTGATTGGAAACAATAGACCGGCTCTCGTATATATGAACATACGTATTATATTATATAACCGTGTTTTTTTTTTTTTTTTTTTTTTTTCCACCGCGTATTATATGACGTACGACGTGTTTAGTTGTCCAATAGACGTGAATATATAACGTGTACACGACCTTATGTAAATAAACGCGATAAAATAACGAGTAAAGTTCGACGATTCCGGGCAAAAAATCGGCGGACAGCTCCAATTTATTATAAATTATACAGATAGAAAAATATGGATTATTATGGTTATCCATATTATACAATTTTTTCATTGATAATAATCGATATTATCTATGTCAAAAAATATTGATATTTTTGCCGGCCTGCCGGTTTGAGCGTCTAACCGTGTTTAATATTTAGATCGAGTTCTATCTATGATAAGAAGTTGGCTATAATTTCATAAGTGATGTATGACATATATGATATATATATATATATATGATATATGACTATATCATAACAAATTTCACGTGCCACGTTTTTCAATTTGGGTTTCAGTGTTAACACTTTAAGCACTTTCCTCGCCGTTTAAACTCCAAATTATCATTTGTTTCCTCAAATTGTTCATAAGTACCTTTTTTTCCATAATAATAGAACCATTACTAGCGAAATAGCATTCACCGTAAAAAAAAATCCTAGATCCGCCATTGTATATAGATGGGAAAATTATCCGAGTAAACATTTTTGACGTATTTTGAACCATAAGTAGGAATAAACGAGTCACAAATTTAATAAAAGTAACTTTACTAAACTTGTAACTATATATAATAGTCACATTCATTCCCTTATAACTTTGTGACTTAACGACGACGTTACTTTTTTTTCTTATTGATTTTTTTAATTAACGGGTTACTATATTGTGATTTAAAAAGTTAAATTACTTAATACAATTTAACGAACTCTTAGATATTGAAAATTATAGTTAAATTTAAATAATGATGATTTTTTTTCATTTATCCAATTGAAATAAAATCAATGCAAAATTTTAGTTTAAGCAGTACCTACCTTTTTACTTATTTTGTATATAACTCATTTATTAATGCACTTTGTGACTTTATTTAAAAATATAGACATGTGAATTTCATTTTTTTAAACTGCTTATGTAAAAAAATTCATTTTAAAATTTTCGTACTAATTAATAACTATTTTTATCCTAATCCCTAATCCCTAATCTTAATATTAAAATTTTTAGGTATTACATAAAAATTAAGGATTGTAGTTGATCGTAAAATACAATTAAATACGTGTTCACCTTGAAAATATGTTATAAAATAAATTTTTTTGAAAAATAAACATTTCAGTAGTATAGCTATATTTATCTATAATTTATAATGCATGGTGTACAACAAATACCATCAAATTAGTAAATAATATTCTTATTTGCAGCCTATAATTTCTAAACTAATGATTTTAGTTTAAATTTTAATGACGTTTATATATAGGCATCTACTGAATGATAATATGCTATTAAAATAGCTAAATACCTACCTATACAATTTATCCATCCGAAATTCAGGTCTGTAAATTTAAGATAGTTGCATAAATTAATTATAATGATCAATTAAATAATAATTAATGTAAATAGTATATTATTATCGTATTATATATATATATAAAAATCAATTCCTAGAGTATTATACTTTTTAATTTTTTTTTTTTTTTATTTATTACAGATTAAGTACAGCAAAAAAACAATCATCGGTTAACAAAAAATTATTGAACAAAATAAAATAATAATTATATTATATAATATATTATAGTATAATTATTTTTAAATAATTAACGCGAATTCGATAATTATTATGATAATTTTTCAATTAAGTTTTTTTAAACAGAATTTAATTATTGTGAAGTTAATTTAGTATATTAAATATAATATATAACCCTACGAATAAAAGTAAAACTGTCAGTATAATTTATATACGTGACTCAGTAATAGTGTCATAACAACTTCGGAAAATAACATAATATTATTATTTTATTGTATCAAAAAATTTAATTAAAATTGATAACAACACGATAATACTATATAAATAATTTGAAAATATGTACTTATGCTATAAAATACAAATTAATTTGCTAAAGCCTAAGACCAATAATAATATTTACACGAAGTGTAGACAACCATAAGGAATGAAATATTTTATGACTATCAATATATTATGCTGGAAATGCACAGCCTAAATATACTCAGGTAAAAACGTGACTTTAAAAGTTTAAAATTTATTTTAAAATTAATTTCATGTTGTAAAGGACAACTTACCAATGTTAAATTAATATTGAACTATTTGTAAAAACTTTTTAGATTATTTAGGGACTAATTACTGATTTTTGGTATGAAATGAACACTGCATTTTCCGATAAAAAAAAATATCGTTTAATTTATTTACTCAATATTGGTATATTAGTAGATCGGTTTTTGCCTCCTTGTACATAAAAATGGTCCATGGCCTAAGCCAGTGTGTTGTAAATAACATAAATTTCATGGTTTTACTTAAAGAAATTGTCGAACACACACGAAAAGCTTTCGTATTTTATGTTAATTTTTTACAAGAATACGATTAATTGAGTATTGTGGAAAACAATGTTTTGTGGTGCAATGTATTTATTTATTTATTTTATTTATTTAATAATAACGGGCTAAAGCCTAAAATATAAAGAAAGTACAATTACAAATTATTGAAAAAATAACAATGGTAAACTTAATATATATATATAATGGAAAACAAACAAAAAAGAACAATTGGTGAAAAAGATGATAAACAAAATTTTAATTATTTACGAGTAATGAAAAATAGAATTATTTATAATTAATGAAAGTTTAAGTAAAAAATAATCAAGGTTTAACGGTGAAATATTATAAGGTCATTATTAACTGTACGCATAAAGCGTATATAATAGGTGAGGAATCAAGAAAGATAGAAGGAGAAGATTGTTGAACGGGTATTATGAATTAGAATTTTAAAGTTTGAAAGGTAGATAAGTTCATGGGAATCAATTTTGTTGGAGAGGAGGTTTTAAAGAAAGGAAAACTTATAAATATATGTCTGCGGTCAGCAAGACTGGAGAGATGAAGAGCTTAAAGGACAGGTGAATGATCGTGCTGAGGGTGAGCAATGCTAAGAGGGAAAGCAGCAAGGCAAAGGAATTTCCATTGGACCCTTTCGACAGTTGCACTAGCGCAAGCAGTTTGAGGGTCCCAAAGAACTGAACCCTATTCTAATGTGGGACGAATACGGGAACAATAAAGATACATAAAAGATGACGATAGATGAAACTCTTGGGTAATGCGAACGATAAAACCAAGAATTTTAAGAGATTTACAGGAAGTGGACTCGATATGTTTATTGGGAGTAAAGTTATGGGTGAATATGAACATTAAATCCCGTATTGAATCAACCGCCCGATTTAAGGGCATATTGCACATGGAGTAGGGAAAAACAAATGTAGAGCTACGACGGAAGAATGACATGCTAGAGCGTTTGGAAGTATTTAAAGGGAGGCCCAAGAGAGTCGCTCCGTTCAATAAGACGTTGGAGGTCAGCCTGAAGTACCTAAATGACATCGCGGAGACAGATTTAATTTTGAGGAATAATTTCATGTCGTCTGAATGAAATGTTGGAATGGCGGACGATAGAAGGAGCAGAGTTTACAAATAGGGCGAACGCAATAGGGTATATAAATAAATGTTCGGCATGTATTGTTTTTAAGACAATATAGGCGGTTATACTGTACCTAATGATTATTCTTAATTACTGTTAACTTTATGGATTATAAGAAACACGCATGTATACGACAACATGTAATGAAGAGAAAAATATATAAGATAACCTTATCTGTTCTTATCATACTAATGCTCTGGTATCATATAATGAAAACGACGCGCGTATCAATAATGGTACCCGTGTAACATATAAAAAACCATTTACACGCCATTACAGAAATAAGTGAAGGGACGGTTTTCATATTGTGTACGAGTATACATATATATACCAAGCATCTCACACTATGTCGTTCTTAAAACGTGTCGGTTTACATTTTTTTTTTTTTTTTCATTTTTAATTGTACATTTGACCACCTACCGACCCATAAGTTACACTGTAAACAACGTATACATAATATTATCGTAATCTATCCGGTTTACGCGAATACAGCTGTGTCGGATGATGTACACATATTATACGTACAGTTGTCGCCGTTTTTTATTTTATTTTTTTTTTTTTATGTTTTTTATAATATATAGAATTTATAATATTATATACATATTATTATTATTATTATTTTTTTTTTTACATAAATCGCGTGCGACAAACTAAACGCGCGCCCACACGTCTTCCCGAACTGGGTCGAACGCTCCGCCGGACTTGTGACGATAATTTTTTATACTTTTATTCTTTTTTTTTTTTTTTTTTACAGCCCTCTCCCGTCGTGTTGTCGGTCACACATCATATCCCAAGACACATAATATACGCGTCGTATTTAACGAAAATATTGACTTTTCATACAGTGCCCGTCGCATGCACACGCGTGTTTACACGCGAATTATTTAGCACTCGTGCCCACTATAGGTACGACCTATACGAGGTATTATAATATGCACGCACGATAATATAGTCGTCAATATTATTTATCACGCGTGATAACGTATTTCGTACTTTGCATCTTACTGTACTTCTTACATCCTTCGTGATTTATTTATTTTATTCATAAAGCGACCAAAATATAATTATATATTATAATAGGCAATACGCCGTTGTCTTATAACCACTGGTGGATTTAGGGAGGGACGCAGGGAGACGGAGCTACTCTTCATTTTTTTTTTTTCATGTTTAACAGCGTACCCCTTAATTTATTTAATTATCAAGTGTTTGTTTTAATTTTTATTTAACATTTTTAAAAATTATAATTGTTTTTTTTTCGCAAAAATCGTGAAATTACGAAAATGAATGTTTTTTGTCCTTATCACATAACAAGTTTTAGATAAAAAAAAACATTATATAAAATGTTGAATAGTTGATCTTATTAAATCATGTTGGTATCATATAGGTAATAAATAATTTTCATTATCCGTGAATGGCTAAAGCCTAAAAGGATGGTGAAATCAATGTGACACCGATAAACTTCGTATTTCGGTCTACATCTACAACTTCCCCGATTATTCATTGAAAAGGAAGTGTTAAATTTTTTTGAAAGAGGAATGCTTAGACTATGCTATATTGAAAATATGTAATCCAACAATGATGTAAAAAAAATTTTTGGACTTTTCTATTCTATTCATGTTGTATAATAATCTAAATTTGTTTTTAAATATGTCCCCTGATTAAGAAACTTTGGATAGGGGGTGTGGGGGATGAAGTCCTCCAAAGTCCTCTTCGATATGTCCCGGAACGCTGATTTTTTAACCGAGCTCAGAGTCCGTCCTTGTTTTTTTTTTCCAATTCAACTACTGCTTATAATAATATACGTCATGCCTATAACGTTGCAGCGCGTGCCGTTTACGCACAGGAAAGTATGTTAAATCGCACAATATATATGTAATACATCTGATAATCCCACAGTCGTATACGAAAGCTGCGAGCGGATTGTCCGAGGGAAAAAATGTAAATTTTATGTGAAAAAAAAAAAAAATTCTCATCTCCGTGTTTATAGAAATTATTTTAATTGGAAATGGATTTAACGGACGGGTGATTGCAGCTAACATTCTATACTCGCGCGCGCGCGCGCGCTCATACAAAACAATGTGTAGGTAAATTGCGAACGGACGAAGCGGTCATTGCGGAAATACGAGATTATTCGTCGATAGAAATTCTGAATTGTTATACCTAATATAATATCGCAAAACGTTTTCCGCAAAAGCGTTCGACACGATGACGATGGACATAGTATAATTTTTGAGATAAATCAAATATTTTTTTTCTTTTTTTTTAGAAAGGAATACTATAATACTCTATAACAATTATTATCGTACCGTATCTGTCTTGCGTGAAGTACATAAATATAATATATATATACACCTATATACCTACGCACGTATTTATATACATATTATGCATATATATATATATATATATATATATATATATATATTTCCATTAGGCTGTATCGAATTTATTACAAAATACCAGTGTTCCGTAGCCAGAGGACTAGGTGTGCGTGCAGTGCACCTTTCCCAAAATCTCAGTTTTGTTCGTATATTTTAGTTATAAAAAAAAAAAATCCGTACACACTTAGACGCTATGCGTACGTATAAGTATTTTTGTGAGGAATGCGTTTCAAAAATAACGATTATTAGCGTTGAATAATTTTTTATTCCGAGGAACGGATTCCGTAACAAATTACACTGTTTTTCGACACACACCTAGCAGCTAAATGTCATTATTGTATTAAGTATAGGAGAGCGGTAGAACTGTACAAGGAACGAATTCTTTTTCGTACGGAACATAAGGAAAAGATACCTATAACGATTAAATTCCGTTTCGCGTTCAAATCGCCAGAAACAAAAATTGTATTGTATTTTTAAGGAACGTTATAACAACACAATGTATACACATTATTACACGTATATATATATATAATGTATATCAGAACAATGTGTTATTGGCAAAGGTAATTAATAATTACTGATAATTCAGTTAGAATGGCACGTGTAAATATGTTCACATATAATTTCAGTTTAAGAGGACACTATATATTACCGTTTTATGAGCGTCTGTGTAGGCAATTTTTTAAAAGTTGGTAGTACTTTTGATTGCCGTGTATTCACGACATTTGTTCAATAACTACTTGGGGCTTTCTGATCATAATTTGATCAAAACCTACCATACCTAAAAGAGAAATAATTTCACTAAATAAAAGATGAAAACTTAAACTAAGACTAAACATGAAATGTTTTTCTTTATAAATTTATTTATACATCTAAAATGTATGATTAAAAAATGTCAAATTTAAAAATAGTTTAAAAAGTTATTTTAACTAAAAAATTCTACGTTAGTTCATAGAAAATATTCTCACCTATCTTAACCTGTTTACATTTTGAATCTACAATAAGTAGGAGAGGAACGCGAAATTAGAATGCGAAGACGTATTTTAATGCCGTTAAAATGCATGTATAACGTGCTCTTAAGATGACCCCTCAACCTACAATTTGAATGAGTTATATGTAGGTAATTTTTAAGAAAAATGTAAATTTAACAATTTAAAGTCTTTAATTATATTTAAACATATGAGGAAAGCTCACTCTGTTAGCATGCTAAACGCATACGTATAAACGTATTTTAAACATTAATTTTAAAGATATAAAACAAAACGAATATCTATCTCCCTAGTAGTTAAATCATAACTATGCACTAGGAACTATGGACAGATGGACGGACAAACAGACGAAAGAACGGTAGGACACAACGGGGATATAAGGTATATACTATACACTCATGTTTAGAAACCTAAAAGTAATCTATAAATATATTCCATATCCACACTGCTTTTTACCGATATGTAATTACGATATTTTTTTTAATAACAGGCATATATTTTAAGTTGTAAAAAATTTTTGAAACTTTGGAAAGTCAGATTTTAAATTTTTAAATGTATTTTAATTTGATGACATGTCTTCTAAGGATTGATCGAGGCATTATTCTGTAACATTAAAGACTAGAATATGATCATTTATAAAACTGTTTGTAACGATAAATAACCTAACCAAAAAAGTTGTTTTAATCGTCTCGATCGATCTCTAGTATAAACAAACCGATGAAAGCAAAACTATTTTCAGAATTTAAATCTGAGTTTCCAAAGTCCCAGAGATTTGTCTATCTTTTAGGTCAATTTTTACATTAGTGTTACAGCCTCTTCAAAGATATCGGTGCAAACAAACTTTCAATGAAAAATTCGTGTTAGCATTTTTTATTTTTAACGTCTAAGAAAGATTTTAGAAATATGAAACAAATAAAAAATTATAGATAACAACATTATATACCTAGTGCCTTACGTTGTCTCTTTTAGATATTTAAAGTTTTTTTTATATTATATTTATTTAAAAATAAAATAAGAAATAGTTGGTTTTTAACAACTCATTAAACATGTTTAAATACACATATCGAAAAACAACTCTGTATGGCGTTAGATAATGTTGTTTTTTATAATTCATTTTTTTCTTTCTACAATGTTATCAAGTTGGTATACATGAAAAATTTTAAAGTATTATTTTTAATTAACTTTTGTAAATACATAAAAAAAAAATGATTTTGAAATGGAGTCATTTATTATTTATGTTTCAATGCATATAAACATTTTAAATTTTAAATTTGTATTTAATTGAAACGTTTAAAAAAATTATTATATACAATGAACGCGATAATATCTTTTTAATATAATAATCTTCTAAATATGCAAGAATTAAATTTAAAAGATAATGTTTATCTCAATATAATGGATTTTATTGTTTATAAAAGCTTCTTTTTCAGGATTGGGAGCTGCCAACTGCAGGAATAGTGAATTTTATTATATCCCAAATTCAATAGAAAGATTTGGAAATATTATGTAAAGGCCGTCGGAGCGCCTCGTATTTTTTTATATTTTTATATTATTGAGCGAAAGATTAGTTTTCGTACTATCCTATGTGTCCTATTACTGTTTTAAATATGTACATGATTTTGTCAGCCTCTTTTCGAAGTCATGTAGGAAAAATATTTTTTAGTACCTACGGTAAAACCCATTTCTCTTTTAGCGATCTTGTATCGGTTTAGGGGTCAAATTTTAGGCGAGTTTAGGTAACATTTGGAATTTCTGAAAACGTATAGTGACGATCATGGATCAAACACACTAACGTTAATTTACGCGTATAGAACATAAACACGAGGAATTGCCTATATTCTACAAATTATCTACTCCGACAGCGTTTATCGTTTCTGTTAAACCTGCAAGGGCCTAGGCACTCGTATATTATATACCTACCTAATATAGTTCTATTTGACTTAAATCTGACAAAAAAACTAGGGAACTCCAGTAAATTTGCCTGGTGGGTTATAAACTTTTTATCATAACAGCTATATATAGCTGGTATAGATGGTATGCGCGTATAAAAAAAAAACTAGGTGAAAGAGTTATGCCACCAGCTAGAGCCCCGCAGAAAATAATATAACATATAATATACGTCCTGTATGCGTACAACTCTGCAGGTTGCACAGATTCGTTCGAATTTTTTTTGTTCGTGTTTGAATAATTTAAAAATTTTCGTTTTTTTTTTTTTTGTAATTTTTTTTTTTTTTTTTTTTTGGCAGTGACCAACTCGTATAGGTCTCGTAATACGCATTATTATTATTATTATTATTATTATTATTATTATTTTTTTTTTTTTTTTTGCCCACTGGTCGAAACCGCACAATATAATAATTGTGCGGTTACCACTACCATCATATGTGACCGGGCCGATCGCTGTGCTGTGCGCCGCAGAACGCGCAGGGTACGCGCAGGGAACGTGCGCGGGCAGCAGCCAGGTCGTGTGGAAGTGGCCAATTAATCAAAAAACGCTCGAAGAGCCCGTTCTCAACAGGAGTCCTGACGCTGGAGCTGCCGAGTCCTGGCGGGGCCCCCATGCGGAGTCCACCACGCGGCCGGCATAAATAATGGTGTCTGCGCCATGAGAAACAAAAAAAAAATAATAATATTATATACACACAATATATTATACATATATATATATATCCTATATACGTGTATATACATAAAATATAATACATATAAACGAAATTAGCATAATTAAAAATCGTAAGATCACTGTACATGATCGATTCTGTAAATTACAAATTTATAGCCATTATAAGTGTATATATAAGTATGTAGATTGCGAGTATTATTACCGAGCGTCTAGAAATTAGCGCCTCTTATCTTATATATAATTTTTTATCAATAACGTACAGTTCTACTGCTATCACAGGTCATATCGATTTGACTTATCGAATCGGTTAAAAAACGAAATTCATATATGATATTCTTTAATCAATTATGGAGTTGGAAACAGTTTTCCTTGATTGTATTTCAGCCCGCGGTAGATAAATTGGGTTTCGTAATACGTTTTATGTATTTTTACCCAGTTTTACCGTTTTCAGTAGGTACCCGATGGCTTTTTGTTATTATTATTAGCATTGTCTTTTCTTTGTGTATAATAGATACTTTTATTTATTTACAAATAAAAATAAATAATACTTTATCGAATTAACGCATACAGACTCAGTACACATAATATAAATTAAAATATAATTCTGTTCAGTTTATGTTAAGTGGTTAATCAATTATTTATTATTGATGAAATGTTAACTGATAAGTATATAAGTGATATAGTGGAGATAGCATGTTGTAATAACCGATAAGAAATAGAAAAAGATAATTCTTCTATCTTATAATACACGAGCTGTCACTATACTCGTGTATTATTATAAATATATTGCATGCCTGCGACGGTCGCAACAGATGATGATACGTAATAAGTCGGTGACGCGATGACAATAATGGAAATCGTGCAGCTAGTGCATATAACCCGTCCAGTTCATCTGCACCCTCGGTGACGTCACTCGTTCGACCAGATCAGGGGTTCATAAAAAAAAAAAAGAAAAAAATCAATTGAACGATGCGTGCGATATCTACAATGTGCGACTTTTATATTGTCGTGGATATTCTATGGGGTAATCGGTATTTTCCCGCAATGATTCCATAGAGATAACCTCAAAAACAAAAAAAGCACGTGGGCAACATATCCGTGCTTCCGCCATTTTAATAACCCCTACAAATTTAAAAATGTAACGGTCGCCTGCAAGGGCGCGGATGAACTGGACGGGTTACACCTGTATAATGCGGCCCACGATACAATGTGTACACGAACGAGTATACCTAATGGCCGTCCGGCGGATAAACGTCATTATTATATTAGCGAAAAATGTAAAAAAATTTGAAAAAAAAAAAAACATAATAATAATAAATGAAATAAAACCTACGACATACGCGTAGAATCGTTATTATATTATATTATATTATTACACCACCGCCGCGCCGTGAGTACATACTTAACATTATATTATATATGCTTGCAATATATAGCGGTTTCGTCATTGATCGTGACCTCTCTCTTTTCACTGTCATCCGACGTTACCATATTATAGTATATAGTGGACCACATCTTCTTTTCGTGTTAAGTACATTACACATTACACGAAATTATGAAACCCTTCACTCCGACATTATATAAAATTCGATTTCGGACCGTACACACACAATATATCATAACACCTGTGCACACGTACGTAGAAATATACGAGGCCGGATTCAGAATACGGTGGGCCCCGACGAGAAGAAAATTTAAAACGGATCTTCCCGTCCCCTCCTCGAGTCACGAAGAACAATTTAAGTTCTATATAGCCGCACATAGTATCTATATATGTTATTTAAATACACGGGAATCTGAATTTTGATACACCTCACTGATATAAGTATAATATACTATAGAAGTCACAATAAGGTCACATTAAAATACTTCAATTATTTTACATTATTATATAATTTTTTATTTATTTCATTAGTAATAAATTCAAATTTAAGTTAATATATAGTTCACATATTATGTTTATTCTGTGATTCTCTAGCGTCCGTCTTAAAGCTAGATTTCCTCGGCTAAAATTATTCACACGATTTCAAGTAAATGGAAAACATTAAACGGCATAACAAAATACAAACGAACAGCTGTTCCATAAGGCTAGTGGCTAAAATAGAGTGTTCTTCAGAGCACGATGTTCGTAGTACAAAAAATTAAAAATTAAATACTTAAAATTTGGGAATTACCAATTTTAAAACACTAAGAAAAAAATATTAGGGTGAGTGAACTTCACAATCATAACTAAAAAAAAACTATCAGGGCTCAATGCTAAGATAAATGGAAAATTCCAAAAATTGATTTTTACATTATTCCAAATTAATAGAAGGATTGTTTGGTACCATTTTGGAAATCCTAGGACATCTCGGGTGGGTACGGACAATAAAATTGGCCCATTTCCCAAATATCTTAGGATTTACGTCGCAAAACTAGTATAAGTACTTGCGAATTTTTGCAAATTACTAATGATATTTGAAATACGCGACCTATATAAAAACGGACCTCAGTATATTTTGCGTGCAGTATGTAAATAATTCAGTATTCATGGGCGCACCGGTCTCGATTTGGGCGGAAACTATAACATCTATAATCATATGACATAATGTAGAGTAGGTATATCGGTTTATACACAAAACGGTAGGAGGTATTTATTTCAAACGATTATAAAAAAAAAAAAAAAAAAAAAAAAAAAAAAATAATAATAATAATTTTTTTTTAAACATACATACCTATACTTAACCAGTGTTATGAATTCAAAAAATCAAAATGTAAAGTACTCGTTTGATTTGGTCGGACTCTAAATCTCGGTATAGATCCCGGAAAGAAAGTGGACCATCTGCGTATATCCGAATACATCATACAGCTGGACGCTCACGCCGGAAATTTTTTCGTAGTATTATTTTTAACGCTTTTTTTAAAAAAAAAAATACTCATACGTATACAATGCCAAAATGTACCAACATAATAATTAATATTTTCGAGACTATTAAAAATGGACGCCTCCGCCGCCCCCCCCCCCACCTAAATTTGGACTTGGAGAAGTGTATAATATTATAATACGATACAAAATATAATCTGACGTTCATTTCATACATATATCATATATTATACGGACACGGTGTTCGTGAACTCTTTTTTCGACGGCGTTTAACACGGTATTGTTTTAGCAAAACGCCCATCGGTCAATTTTCCGGACCGAAGAGTTGACCGAGGCACGCGTTGCACACACACACCGCAATAATATATAATATATCTACACATAATATGATATGTATTGGCACGGAATATATATATATAGAGAGAGAGAGCGTGCAGTAGTGTTACGTATATATAATTTAATGGTCTCTTATATATTATGTACAATGGATGTGATCCGCTCGACATTTTGATTTATATTAATAAGCGGCCTGGGCAAATTAAAAAAAAAAAAAAAAATCTAAAAAAAAAAAAAAATCGAAAAGATTTATGGTTTTACACGGTATTTAAAATAGGCCGACGGACGGTCTATAAATTATGTTCGAAAGCGATATAAATACTGCTAATAACGTCGCAATGTTTTATTATAATAATATTCTATATAGGTACACATAACGCGGTATAATAATAATAATAATAATAATAATAATAATAATTATATGAGTGTTCGTTCGCCGCGACGGTTTCGTATATAGGCGCATAACATAATACAGGCCAAGTCCGGTAAATAATAATAATAACAATCACTAAGAATTCGCTTCCGTGTACGCGTACGCGTGACGGACGTTACTCGTCACTTTTTCGAGTAACGTTATATAGTAACTTGGTTAGTTATTTATGTAAGTGACATTGTAAAATAACGCGTTACGTATTTATAGACAAAAAAGAAAATTCATTCTAATAAATTCGTCTAAAATTCACCACATCTGCGAAAAGTAGATGATATTTTAACGGTTGTATGTGATTTTACATAATATAAGTAATAGAGTAGGCGTGATATTGAATTCTATAATATTCCACACATCAGAAAAAAAAAATTTATATATTTTTGCCATTTTATTTTAACTCGTTTAAAAATGTTGAAAGAATAACGTCATTATAACTAGGTACCTAGGTATATATAGTTACTTTTGAATTAAAAAATTAATGTAACGCTACACCGAAAAAAATATCGTTGATAATATTAACAATGTAACATTGTCAATGGTTAACAATGTTTAAGTTGTTGTCTAGCATAATATCTTGTTTAGTTGATCATATACTTTGTAAAAATAATGTAACATATTATCAATTTGATAACTTATATTGTTAGTGTAAATTATA
>JAIPRL010005415.1:0-32291 GCA_025469235.1 Pemphigus obesinymphae | reverse complement strand
GAAATAAAAATTCCCAAAAATAATTCAACATTTTTATAAATTAGAAAACAATATTATTCCGAATTTCTTTGATAGACCAAATTGTTTTTATTATTGCTTGAATAAAATTATAATTGAAGATGTATAAATAAAGGTGTATAATTTGGGCATTGATTTGACTTTTTTTCTCATAAAAAATGGTTCCTAAACATAACTGACCCCTCCGATTTACAAATCCTAGCTACTCCATTAATAATACCTACTTACGACCTAGTTTAAAAATAAGAACATATTAATTTTTACATAATATTTAATATTCGTGATTTTTCCCAAGCTCAGAACAACACAATTTATACTACTGAGCACCATTCGGGAATTTTTTTTTATGTCGGCATATTGTAGTAAGTCTTTGCCCTAGTCTAGCAAAAACTGAAATGACGCCACTGTATTTACCATTGTATAGCTCCCGAAACTGTGAGTGTGATATTAGAGTATCTCGTGACAATATCTCAATACAGGTTGGTCAATTTTTCCAATATATTAAACACAGACGATTGTTGGTCGGTCAACAAATTCTTAGAATGCACGCGGTATTTAGCACGGCATAAATCCAGTAATTTGAGAATCACTATTTGTTTTGACGAGATATTGTTAATGATATCCACAAATTTTTGTGAGTCGTACTGTAATTCATTATAAGGTGGTTCGAGTCAGTCAAAAAAATATAGTTTTTTGACCTTTCATATTTTGATATATTTTGTAAGTTTTAATCGAAGCGTTTTCGAAATATGAATTTTCGATTTCGGTATGATTAAAAAAAATTTCCATATTTTAAAAATTGTTCACTTGTGTATATCTAGAGCGGAGATTCATATTTCGAAAAACGCCTGGATTAAACCTAGAAAAAATATCAAAGAATCTTGTGCTTTTTACAGAATTAAAATTGGACGAGCCAAAGTCTCACAATTTTGTCACAGCAAAAGCAACTTTCTGTTCAAAAAGTGATTTAGTATACGGTCTTATTTTCATTATTTTCACACTTGCAAGTTGCAATTCATATTTAACCTAAACGGATATAGATGCAAGCCTAAGGAGTATATTTATTAATTTATTATTCTCTCTAACTGCATTAAATTCTGAATTAAAAATTGTATCATGTACGATAAATTGCCTATATAATACTCCTTAGAAAATGACCGACTCGAACCCCCTTAAGTTTATTATTTAGACACCTTATATTACTGTTGTGCCCGTTCATAGACCGTAATTACTAATACATAATATTAATTGCAATGTCAAATTTTTCTGATTTTCCGTAGTGCACATTATTAAAATTTGAACTTAATTACCAATGTCTGTGGGGGAAACGGTGCTTTTACAATTGATTTTCTTATACTATATCTTATAATATACGTATGCTTGCTTACTTCCAGTGTCGGCCTAGCCCATAAAGGACCTAAGGTACTATTTTTCAAAAGGGCCCCCAAAAATGTACACTCAAATCTTATATTTTTATATAAAATCAGCATTCTATAAAAATTGAACTGCAAGCCGGGCTGTTTCTAAGGAGTTGAATATAGGCAATATCTACGTAAAATCATGTAATATATTATATATCTAAATATAATCACTTTTTGAAAGAAAAATGTTTTCGTTGTGACAAAATTGTGAAATTTTAGTTGATCCGATTTTAATTCTGTAAAAAATCTAAGATATTTTAATCGAGGCTTTTTTCAAAATTATGAATTTCCACCTTAAATATTATAAAAATCATAAAATTGTCCAAATCGTGAGTCGTGATGGTGACAGATATGATTAGGTTTTCAGATTTTAACTACTCGATAGTAGGTATAAATAAAATTAATACGATTTTCAAATTAACACTTTTAACAATTAATATATTCAATCTAAGTATGTTACCGACCGAGGTTTATTTATACGAAACATAATTATAATATCGTATGGGTATACGATATTAATATAATATTCTCGATGGATTGCTGGGTAGAAATTGACATTTATTTTCTAAAATAATACTTATATTAAATAATATTGAAATTTTTCCACGGCCTACCCCAACTGGGTTGGGTTAAATTGGGTTTTTTCCATAAACCCGAAAAAGCCCAATATTACCCCGGGTTTTTTAAGAAAATTATTTGGGTGGGTTTTAATGGGTTTTATTTAAAAAAAACCCATTTAAACCCACTAAAAATGGGTTTTAATGGGCTGTTTTTTTTTTTTTAAAAACCCACTTCAACCCAATAAAAATGTTTATTTTTATTCCCCATATTACATATACACTGTATTTTATAACCATGTTATCAACTCGTGTTATGGCCAAGGCCATTAACATATTAGTATAATTTAATATAATAAATGATATTATACTATACAATCATAATAATATAATTTACATTAACTTTGGTTGGTACCTATATTAATAATAATACCTATATAATATTATAATTATTACCAAACACATGAATATTTCTATAGTTGTATTCATAGTTCATTGAATTTTTAATTTTTTATACAGGAATTTTAATATTTAATATTCAATGAAAAAAATTCAATATATTTTATTTAACCATTGTAAATTTTTTAAAATTTTCTAAGTTGGTGTATTGGGTTTTTTTTAGGTGGGTTTTTTGGTGGGGTTTTTTGGGTTGGGTTTTTTCAAGCCAACCCTGAGGGAGAGACATAGCTCCTTTTGGAGAATACCAAAAAAAGTGATTTTTAGTATGTTATTTACCAGAGTGCATAACACACTATGACATCAGTCCGAGTCCGATCCTATGGGGGGTACCCATGATCCCATCATCTTCCACAGCTAATTTCTTCCAAAAGATCGAATGTATAAGTAGATCTTATCAATTTGTTATTTTTCCATTCATAAAATGTGGCTCCCGGGAAGTGTCAAAAAATTACCTCCCGGGAGCTGCCTATACGACCTGAATAATTAGTAAATCGATTGGACACTCGGGGGGGGGGCGCTCCCGGGAAGGTTTACCTAAATAATTCCCGACGGGAATCAGAAGGGCCGAAATATGCACTTAACGGGCGGCGGTCTGGGACGGTCTGTGCTGTTAGGGCTGGGATCTGAAGCTCATTTAAGGGGAGGGCAAATAGGGATAATTGAGAAATAAAGGGCTAATGCCTATTGAAAATTAATTTTATACTCTTCAAATAATGATGAAAAAAATCTCCAAAGAGTTTCCACGTCGCCCTCCCCCTTAAATCCTTAAATCCATCCCTATACTATCTACACAATGATTATAGTATTTTACAGATGATTTAATGCTTACATACACTGTACACAGCAATCCCTATACCCTTTACAGTTCACAGACACACTATATTATATAGGTACATACTACATTTTATATATTTATACTTGAAATACATAATAATTACATTTTACACAAAAAATACATTCCCTTAAGTCATATTAATGCTTCCGTTTGCTGTATATTAAATACAATATATAACATTTTGAGATGTATCTAGTAGACAACTTATATCCAAAACTAATGGCTGATTAATGAAACGAATGTATTTTTTTTTTTTATACACATATTTATTCGTTTAGATTATACCTAGTGCTCTATTTAAAAAAATTATCTAAAAGGTCAATCACTCACTTGCACCGGATAAATATAATTTATATATTTAAATCTAACAAGGCCACATCCGACCATGTATTACAATGGTAGAAAACCGAAGTTCACTTTTATAATTTTTCGCATATACCTATATCGAATAGGTCATAGAGTATTTTATATTTGATCAATACCCAATATTACTCAAAAAACAAAAATTGGTACACAAAGTTATTTACGTTGATAATATCATTGATTATAAATTATATAATTTATAATCAATGATAATATGTATATAAGTAGGTACCTACATCGTGATGGGTGGGATATCTGATATATAAATAATTTGTAGGTATAGTGAAACAGATAAAACCGTTATAGACAAAAATTATCAATAAATAGTTAAAAAGTACAAAATGAGTAAAAAATTATCATTAGCTTGACTTAACTTTTTATGATCATTCAGTTGACTTAACACGTAAAAGACGAAAATATTGTTCAATTATATAATGTATAATAGTCGTTTAAACTTCAGTATTTACGTTATTATATTAAACTTTATTAAAAGATGATTTATTACTTTAAAAAAAGAAAAGCTTATTTAGAGAATTTTTAAAATTAATTTAATATGCCTATAGCCCAACGATCTTGTTATAAAAAACGATTATTTTTGATTTTGTTTATTTTCATGTAGGTACCTATTCAAAATTGTTATAAATAAAGCTGTAAGTGAGAGAGAGAGAAATAGATCATATAGTAAATGTCATGATTTTTCTTTTGATGTCTAGATCATGTTTCTGTGGTAATTTTATAGGTACTGCAGTTGTGTACATAAAGACTAACTTTTTTTTAAACATGACAACAATATATTATCAATATTTTAACTTATAATTTATTAGAAACCATAGGCGCCAGGTTTTGAAAATTTCATGGTGGGCTCCACTATTATTTATAAACTCATGTATTGTTTTACCTAACTCCTCTTACCATATATTTCTTATTTTTATTTTCCTTAAATTGTTCGTTAAATAATATTATTAAAAATATAGTTATTTGTTGTTTTGTATGTTATAACATTTTGATTTTTAATAATATTAATATCATGCAAAATCACAAGACAAAAATTTAAAAAACGCAAGTTTAATTTTGAAATGTATATATTTTATAAAGAAAATATATTTTTCCGCACTTTGGAATTGTTAATAAATTGGTTTGCAACAATTTCTACATTTATTTTTTCATCGCGGTGATCACGAAGAATGGAAATACCATTGAAACGTATTTGGCCCATTATATAGACCTTATGTATGTCTTAAGTCTGCGAAGTGCAGAAAAAGATCTTTCAGATGTACGTATTTTATTAAACTCCGGTAACATTTGACGTAGTGCATCATCGTTTTTCATTAGCTTCAAGACATCTTGAAAATTTTTAATTGGGACCTTCCTTGATTTTGCTACATCCAAAAACATATCCTTGTGTAATTTCAATTTATCACCATCAAAATCAGATCCATAATTTATTATTTACCTTGTTATTAATATTTATATCTGTATCTTCAACATCGTCATTATATATATTATTATCAACGATATTTGTAGTTTTAACATTAAAATACTAAAGTAAAGAATATTATTTTTTTCATTTTATTTTCAATAAAATATATTATGATATGTTAATTAAAAAATTTTAATTTAGGATTTTGTATTTTAAATCTTTTCAAACAGTTTGAATGTGATAACAAAATATGATAGAAGGTTAACGGTCTTGGTAAACGGTGACGGGTCACTTAGATCGCCGGTCAACTAGAACTCTATGCTTATCCGAAAAAATGTTTAGGTTAACTTGACACCATGTAAATGATAACAACATAAATTTACGAATATCAATATAAAAAAAAAAAACATTTATCTATCTCAATTAATTTGTTAAAAATAAAATTAATATTTTGTGGATGTATATAAAAAATATTGATATTTTTATATGAGAATCGTGGGGGGGGGCTGAGCTCCGTCTTATCAATTTCATGGGGAGCTGCAGCCCCAGAGCCCCCCTGTACATGGCGCCCATGTTAGAAACAATATTTTTTTTATATATAGCTTTTTATTAATAGTTTAAAATTAAAACTTTATATCAAAACTGCTTAATGATTATAATAGGTAGATAAAATTATAATGCATTATTAATGTAAAATTTAAAAACCAGCAAAATAATAATAAAGGAAAATACAAGCTGAGAATATATTCTATATATAATTATGTAGGGTTAAGGATATTAGAACAAATTAGGGAAGAGATAACGAGTATGGGTAATTTTTGGAATAAATTGGAACGATCCAAAACAAATAAATCGTTAGAACTGAAATTATGTATTACTATATATAGACGCTATTTTTATAATAATCCTTACATTTTTTTGTTGGAAAAAAAAATACAGTGCGGTATTATGATTTATGTTACAACAGAGTAGGTACCTACCCAAACTCAATGCTAGAATAATTTGATGAATTGTAATCCGCCGTGACTCGTGACGAATACTGGGAGATAGGTATACGTTTTATAATAGTTTCAAAAACAAATAATATAATATGTTCAATATGATAAATTCAAATGAGACGAATGCGATTGTATAGAAGAATTTGAGTTTATACTTATAATTTGAATACGAGATGTTGAAATATTATTATGTGCGTGTTTGATTTCATTGTTACGAGTATATGCTAATACCTACTATAGTTTTTTTATGTTTGAAATTTGAATTAGCATTTTTGTAAGTAGTTCTCACTATAATACCGCAGTCATTATATTATTATTGTATAAAATATATATGATACGCTGCGATACAGGGTGCTTCTCTAAAGTTGGGCAATCTTGATTTTAAATATTTAGATATTACTATATATATAAGCATACAAGTGTATTATTAATAACTTCATTTTAGAAATAAGTTTAATAACATTTAAATCTAAATAAAAGTTAAAAATTAGAATATGTACGTTATATATACATATATAATATACGTATATTTATTTATTACCTATAATATGACGCCATAGATTTATGCGTTATTGTACCGAAAAAAAAAAAAATCGTTTTGTACATAATATACATTAGGCGAAATTTTATATGCGTTACATCGTTATTTGTAGTTAAAAATATAAAATATAAAAAAAGTTTTTGTTTTCTTAAAGACCGTTTTATTTTTAAAAATTACATAAGATCATTTTTATTTGTGCTATCGTAAAAAAATACCTACCTATAAAACAGATAATTATTTTTTATCTATATTGTGTAAAAATTGTATTGCCTAACTACGGTTACAGCCTGCAGAGAACACTCATTTCTTGTAATATGGTTTTGTAAACAAATATCTTGATTACAAAATAATAACAAGTGGTATTACAAACACGGTACTATTTTTAAATCACTTTTAACAGGTATAGGTATATATTATAGTTTTTCTTACAGTTTCTTAAAAATTTCCTGTACGGAACTCCATAGAAATCGGTCGTATATGTCGTCCTCTTAATGAAAATTTTCTTTAACTATGTTGTAAGTATTGAGATTATCAGAAATATTACTGTAACCATCACTATAATTTTGTACTCAATATGATATTATCAATAATTAATTATATATATTGTTGTACAACATAATTTATGTCGGTATAGTTAACTACAGTTAAAAATGTTAAAATGTACATTTAATTAAAATTTGTAAAAGGAAGGAGAGGAAAACATATTTTTAAATAGGTATACAATATCTGGGGGGGGAGGGTAATTTTCCCGTCTTGACCCCTCCCCAGTTTACACCTATGACTATAACTATGTATAAATCTATACAAATAATATGTATATCATTTATATTATACATACAATATATTATATATATGACAGTCGTAGTCATAAGTGCAAAAGTCGATTTAGATTCGCGAGGGTGAGGGCTTTAGCCGAGCCGATTTATAAATTATACATTGTATATAAATTAGAATTGGGAGAGGGGATTATTAACTCCTAAGCTCTCACGATAGTATAATATAGTTCTCAGTACTATAATTGTATATATATATATATATATATATTAGCTACTATAGTAGTATAAAAAAAAAGAAATTTATAGTACTATTATAATATTATTTATGCGGAATTTTGGCGAAACGATAGGTAATGAAATTATTCATTGAGTCGAATGAAATAATTTGAAAACTGTAAATATAAAATTTCCCCAAATGTTATATGGATAATAGTGTAGGAAAAACATATATATTATTTTCACGTTGTGGGCAGTGGTTAAAGTGAGGGGGGCGGAGGGGGGGGGCGTCCCCCGTCTTTGCTTAGCTAATTAAGTTTGGCGTCCCCTTTATATTTCTAAATGTTTTTAATTAAAAGTTGAGAATGAATTTGTTCTTTTGTACATAATATTCAAAAATTAAATAACAAAAAAGTTTAAAAAATGGTATTTATAGTTATAAATTGTATGCAAGATCTATATTATAGAAAAAACTATTTCGATTTTTCTTCGTTCTCCAGACATTCTGTCCAATCGGGCCGGAATGTAGGTAATTAATATGCGTATTTTAAAGTTATAATCACTACAGAGTATGTACATTAAACATAATAATAGGTATATACGTCCGTGATAAATTTTTACAAATTACGTCAATAATAATATGGATTAAAAGTTAAATTTATATAAATATTTTAAAAATATTACCGTACTGGTTCAGGGGACGCCTTTTTTTTTTTTTTTTTTGCATTAGCTATATTGTCCCCCCTGCAAATATATTCCACTTTAACCACTAGCTGGTTGTGGGACTTTAGTAGAAACATACTGTACGTATACCGTCGGAATATTATAATATGTTATGTTTAGCGAAAGTAGGTATACACACACGGGATAACAGCGCGCCATGTGGCGGAAATCTATTGCCAGTGGTGTTTAAAAAAAACGTGTAACGCTCGATTTCGGCCAGTATCGTTCCCGTACACAGCGTGCGCGTGTTATTATTGGATGCCTGTGCTGCTTAAATCAAATTATTAATATTATAATTTACAATATTATTATTGTAATAATAATAATAATATGGAACAGTGGAAAGGAAAAGTGGCAATAGTTACCGGAGCTAGTGTCGGGATAGGCGCAGCAATCGTAGTAAAGTTGGTGGAATGCGGTGTTCACGTCGTGGCACTTGCCAGAAGAGAAGATAAACTCAAGGTAAATCGAAAAAAGTATTGTATTTTTTTTGTTTTTAATTTTCCGATATAAATTCCCAAAGGAGTGTATAGTACCTAATTATTTCATATTAAGCAATCAATAAAATCAGTCAGTCGATGGCAGTGGCGTAGGAACTATTTTTCACTTGTGGGGGGGAGGCAAACATTTAAGGCTTATATATATATATATAATAATAGTTGGGAGAGAAGGCGAAGGAGAAGAAGAAGAAGATATATATATATATATTTTTAATAGGTATGTAATACATAAAATATATAATACTAATATAAGTGATATATTTGAATATATGAGTATAATAAGTATATAAAATGTCTAGGAAAGTGTGAAATCAGTTAAACATAAAAATATATGTGAAAAAAAAAAAAATATATATATATATATATATTTAAATTATATATATTATATTATGCATTATGTATTTTATTTAGTTAAAATATGTAAATATATGTTATAAATAAATATATATGTTGTGGTAACATATTTACAGAGGGGTAAACCACTAATATAAATTTTGTACACCCGATTACTGATTATCTAAATTTTCTAGATTATCAAGGAATATCAGTGATTATCATGATTATCGTGAGATTACTATGATTATCAATTATAGTTAAATTACGTTAAATTATGAAAAATGCATAATAATTAATAATATTGTAGGTACATAATTGTCATTTGCCGTCTTTTTAGATAACTTTTCAAATAGGTATTATATTGAAATTGCAAATACTTTTAATCAAATTTCTTCCAAATAGTTTAAAAAAATTGTTTTTAACTATATTTTAAATACTCGAGCAAATACTTTTTATTTTTCTATATTACTATAATAGCTATAATATATAGTTATTTTAATATTAAAAAATTTTAGTTTCTAGTATTTGTATTCAAATATCTTTGAAGAAAAGTAAAGTGCCTTTAAATCCAATTTATTGAAACTTCAAAACTTCTAAAACCTTAGAACATAAATACCTATATATTTTGATTATATTTTAAAAATGTTCTTAAAATATAATTATTACCTAATCAATTAATAGGTAGGTAGGTATATATAATATTTAACACATTACATATTTACACCTATTATGTATATATGTTTAATAGGTAGAGAACAACAGTCTATGATGCTTAAAGGAATTATTTATATAATATAAGGAAGATTATCGTGTGATTATCATGATTGTCGTATGATTATCATGATTATCGACATTTTGTACACTGATTATCATAGTGGTGTTTACCCCTCGATATTTACAGAGTTAATAATTAATAAAAAGGAAGTACTACGAACAAAAATCTATACAGGTACCTACTTCATGACTGACATCTGTACAATTTATAACTAATCTTGATGATACCTACTAGTACCTACATTTTTGGAACAACATAATATCATTAGTGAAATATACATTTATTTAATAGGTACTTTAATGGAATAAATTATTTAATAAAATAGGTAGTCTTATTTGTTCGATAAAGTATTATTTTTACTTGTACAATATTTTTCATATTTATCAATATAAGTCATGACCCGACTCAGATGTGACAATTAAAAACTCGTATAGGTATATTTATTTTTAGATGTTGATAAAATGCACGATAATTTTTATATTTTTCGTATTTATCAACATATATATATTTTTTAAACAGATTAAAAATAAATTACGTATAAAATAAAAATAAAGTACTTTTTCATATTTTCGCCGGAAGTAAACAAAGTCTATGACCAACTCAGATGTGGCAATTAAAAACTCGTATAGGTATATTTATTTTTAGATGTTGATAAAATATACGATAATTTTTCTATCCTATTATAGGATAGGTACCTAATCATTATCCTATAAGATTGAATGATTTATAGAATTATTTTGAGATAACACTTTTTGGTTCTTACTAGTATTATATCTATTATTATACAGAGTGATATAAAGAAGTGGAAAATATGAAAACAGTATGATAATATATAAAAAAATTGTAATTCAAATATATATTATAGGAGAATGATACCTAATAATTCATAAATTACAAAAATGTAATCTTTGAGTATTATTTATTATAATATATGTTATATATTATATGTTTACATTAATTATGCATGTTTACATTAATGTTGATTGTTTATTTTATCTGAGAAGCAAAAGTATAACATTTTTATACCTGGGGGGCCACTGCCCCCTCTGCCCCCTTCTCCTACGCCACTGGTTGATGGTCAATTTTATGTAATAAAATACTTCATTTTAAAAGTTATAGATATCTCATTATGTTGTATGTCTCATAATGCTGTGTATGGGAATATCAATGATTTATAGTGTAAATATACATTGATAACACAAAAGACTAATTTTTTTAGTCAATTCTTATATTTATAAATATATTTTTTTTTAATACAATTTTTGGTGATTATAACACTAAATTTCTATATAAAAAAAGCTAGGTATTTTTACTTTTATATTATTTTCATAATTTTTAATTTTTTTTTAAAAGCAACCTATATTTTGAACTTAGCTGTATTTTAACGTAGAATATTTTTCTTAAAATATTGAAGTACCTATGTATATCGAATATTGAATTAATAGTTTATTGTTTACATTAATCATTTGAAATTTAGATGAGATGTTTGGGACCACTAAGAGAATAAATTTCTGACCTACACACTATATTCCCCTCTTTTAAATTTTAAATATTCACAAAATACATACTATTTTTTAAATATTCAATACTTATAGTCTATGCATATAGACATTATATTGTCATTATTTTGACATAATATTAAACTTTCAGATAAAATCTATTTTGGGTTAGGTATAATATTAAGTTTTCAAAATATAGGCTGCAAACTTTACTTCTTTGTTTATTTTTATTTTATAGTACCTATATATTATAATGACTATTAGGATATTTAAAAATTACTTTTTTTTAAAAATATTCATAAATACGAAATTGATAGAGAAAATGAGCTTTTGTTGTTTAGAAAAGAATCATTTGGTAGGTACTATATTAAAATATTTTTTCAGTCTAAAATGTGTATTATAATATTACCTATATATAATAGTCGTCTATTCATTTAAAAAAAATAGATATTCTATATACATTTTCAAACATGGTGTTCAAAATTTCAAAATTTAAATTTTCGAGATACATACATTTTTGATACTTTAACCTATCCATTTTCTATATTACATTTTCATTATATTATATATATGGTTTTCAAATAAGGTATTTACGAAAATTAATACATTAAAATAAAATATTTTACTATATAGTGGAGGAGGTGAAAACTAGATGTGGTAAAATATTTTAAGATGGTTAAATTTTCGTAAATACCTTAATTGAAAACCATATTACATAATAGAATGTATACAAAGAGGTACATAAATAATATCATATTTCTAAATTTCTAATATTATTCTAAGTAAAACCTTCTTAGGAATTGTTCAATATTAATTTTTTACCGATAGGTATCCGATTTTTTCTATTAATATAGGAAAGATGATAACCGATATATTAGACAATTATAAATCTATATTAGTACTGTGATCTATATTACTAACTAATATCCCAATATCCAATAAAACAAATTATAAATAATTAAATTTTTTTATTGTCAAACATACAGGACATATATAAGGTTTCAGTCGACAAAAACAAAGTTGATAATCTCTTATTATTTTTACTTATTTACTAGAAATTATTCGTATTAAGACGGCACCAAAAAAGTTGATGTCTTTTTTTGCGGTATTTTCGAGGCACTCCCCCCTCCCATAAATAGTTTCTTCAGGATGGTTCTGTAAATATATATGCATTTTTCGGTATTTAAAATAATTAATTTTCAATGTATGATTACTTGGAGTCTATAATATAAGGTAAACTAAATGTGAATACAAACTAAATGAATACAAAACACAGTGGCGTGCTTAGAATTTTAAAATAGGGAGTGATATTTTCCCGAAAATTGATAAAAAGCTTAAAAAAAAAATGGGTTATTTGTATAAATTTGACTATGAATTTAGTACAATCCAATAATTGTTCATTTGTCGTATTGTTTTCTGTTCGTATAGTTCGCAAATTACTCATTTAAAAATAAACAAATAAATTTTCTTTTTTGGAAATAATAATTTATTTAATTGAATTATTATTAAATTAATAAAAATGTTAATATTTCGAAAACAATTTGTACTAAACTTTAAAATAACTTGGCAGGGAATATAATAACTAATAACTAATAAGTAACTATAGACATTTGTTTTTATAAATTAAAGTAGAGGTTACTTTTAATATTATTATTATTGTTATTGCAATTAAATTATATAATACATATCGTTTTGTTATCTATACGTAAAAGTGTTTAATCTGCAATTTAAAATTCGTAACGTAATGAGTTGTAATATAGCAGACGTTGACTATAATGACTCATTCACTATGTTAATGTATAGAAATGTATTTATCGATTGATTGTTTTTTCATATATCACATTAAGTAATCATTATTAGAATAAATTTACCGTTCATTAGTAACTCCATAAATGCTCATTATTGTTTTAATAAATAACGACTCAAAATAGGCTTAACGTAAACAATATTGATGTTAATACATTATGAAATTTGTACAGACTACATAGATTAATATTTTAACTAAAATATACTTATACAGTACACGTACCTTCACTTATAAATACGATTAACAGTATACTGTAGTCTATATCTATATATATATATAGATATTAATGTTATAAAATAATCAGAGCTTAATTTAATACATATTATCTTTTATCTATAAGTAATTAAAAAATACATTACATACGACTCGAAACTTCTTAATCAGAAAGTATTGACGTGGAATTTTAGTAGAAAACAATTAATTTTATAGTTTATAGTTTATTTCCACATTTTCAGTCAAATGTCAATTATATAGGCAGGTACTAAAATAATTTACAAACTGTTAGGTTTACTTAATTTATAAATTATATGATGTTATGTTGCAGATTATATAATATTTTTGATTTAACAAAATATTTATTCGTAATTTATAATTTAAATATTCAATCTATTTTTTTTTTTTTAATAATTTATTATACCAAATTCTTCTATACTATTTCGTAATTCGAAATATTGATATATTTATTATATATATTTTATATATTATTTATTTATATATTTATTATAAGTAACTTTTAAACGTTCGAATCTAAATTTAAACACGATAAATTAAAACTTTGTATAGATAGGCGTGGGTGATTACTGCCTATAATAATAGGTACATTTTAGGGAAAATTAAATTAAATTAGAAAGTAAATTGTATATTATGTTCATGTACGTATGAGTATCTACTTATAAAATAATTTAAGACTTAGAATTTTAAACAAAACAATTATATAAAACACAGTTTTGAGATATATTATTTTATTTCAGGAATTAGCTGAATCATTAAATGATAAAGATTATGGGACTATTTATATAAAAGTTTGCGATGTAACTAACGAACAAACTGTAAAAGACGTTTTTTCATGGGTGGATTCAACACTTGGTGGTCCCAGCATTTTAATTAACAACGCAGGAATCGCAAGAGTAACAAGCCTTTTGAGTAAGTTTAAAATAAAATAAGGTTATATAATAAAATTAGAAATTATTTATGGGCTTTAAGATGGAGAACTGAAAGACTGGCAAGAAACGTTCGATCTAAATGTTTTAGCGTTGAGTGTTTGTTCAAGAGAAGCTTATAAATCAATGACGAAAAATAAAATTGATGGCCATATTATTCAAGTAAATAGGTAGGTACCTATAATATTATTATGAACCATTGAATTTGGAATTGTGATAAATTTATATAATAAATATTATGTAATATTATTTATATACTCATTTTATTTGACCTTATGTAAATCGAGTACTTATGGATAATTTATGTAAGTAAATATGTAGGTATTTCGGAAAGTGTAAGTTCCCCTCTTAATATATAAAACACTAAATATAAAATGCGTAGATATGTCAAAATATGTATTTGTTTACAATAAAAATAAATTTGTTATGGATTTAGATTTCATATTATTTAATTGTATTTTAGATTCTGAGTGGAACGAAAAAGCTAGAGGTTTTACAATAATGATCATAATTTTATTTTTCTGTGAATAATTTTTCGATTAGAACATTTGATTTGATCGGTAAACCGTATATACGACCTCAATTTCCGATAGCAAAATTGGATGGTATTCTTTCAATAAATGAGCGGGTAAGGAAAAATTACTCCAGAACAGCAAAAACCCGGGTTATTTCCTCGTAATTCTGAATCAGAAAAATTCTATAATAATGTTTGCACATGTATTTTTTAAAACTTTTTTATTTTAGATTTTGAGCGTAGTGAGGGGGTTAATGTTTTTACAATGATGTTTATTTTTTTAAAATATGTATTTTTTTATCAAAAAAATAATGGTGAAGCCAGAATTGGGTTGCCGGACTTGGTTTTAAAGTTATATCAAATTGAACTTTAACGATTTTACTATTTTCTTTTAGTATCTTTATTTTTTTAAATTTTTCAACATTCGTACTTAGTTTACTGGAAGCCGATAGTGTTTTCATGCACGGGGTCCTCTGTTCGATTACCGATACTTCCAAATAATTGTTTGCACTTTTTTCATCCTTTTGTGTTCATTATATTATCATATTATAATAATATATTATTACTATTATCTACAGCAATTGTCAAGAAAATCCACCGAAGCTTAGTTCAGAATCGTTTTTTTTTTTTAGAAAAAAATAATTTATTATTGCTTTTAAATTCAATATATCTATCACTAGTATCCCACCCAATGAGCGCAGTGCTTCCACCCTCTACTGAACAGCTTTTTTTACTAATTAAATTGTTAACAGCAATATTTTTGCAAACCTGTGTTATGTGTGTATTACACCAAAGCTCCTCTATGAATTGTTTTTATTGATTTATTGTATATTAAATTTAATATATCCACCTTTCGTATTCTAATCGGATTTTTATATTTGTTTCAAATGAAAAATACTTTTATTTTGTCAAAATTAAAAAAAAAATTGATTTTCATATCAGATGTTCACCACAATGATCATTTTCATAAAATATACTAATCTCGCCATTTTGAAATATTTAAAAGCCACCAATACTCACAAGTAATTTTATTTACTTACTTCTAGTGTTGCTGGTCATTCTTTAACTCCATATTTTGCATTCAAAATGTATAACGCTTCAAAGCATGCAGTTACGGTACTATGTGACGGACTTCGACATGAACTACAATTAGTTGGCTCAAAAATCAAAGTTTCGGTAATTGCTATATATAATTAAATACTTTTAAAATCTTTTTATTGGAATAATTATTACATCCGCAAAAGTATGCTTACTTTTATCTATCTAAAATTTGTAATTTTATATTAGTTTTTTTGTATTAAGAGGACGTGATACCCACATTTGCTATCTCCGTCTAACATACTGAAAATATACTTACGAAATTTATGTTTAGAATTTTCATCACAACTCTATCATTTCTAATATTAGAGTAAATTAACTTATTATCAAATTTATAGACGTGATCATTATCTATGCTTTGTTGACGTCTTTTTTACAAAATTTTAATTTTAAAGAAAAATATTATATCTATTTAAATTATTGGGATTTAAAAATAGTTGTATATCTTTTCAAAATTGAAATTTTGTAAAAAAAGACGCCGACAAAGCATAGATTATGATCACGTTTATAAATTTGGTAATTAGTTAAATTACTCTAATATTAGAAATGACAGAGTTGTGATGAAAATGCTAAACATAAATTTCGTATATTTTCAGTATGTTAGACGGAGACGGCAAAAGCGGGTATCATATCCTTTTAACAAAAAGTACCAGGTCATTATTATAGCTTGGGAATGTGAAATCTGAAGTAGGAGCGTTTATCAAAGTAATAAATGATAATAAATTAATTTATATTCTTTACTGTATTTATGCATTAATTAATTGTGTATACTGTACACCATGGAGTATGTAATCAAATAAATGATTCTTCTAAAGTTTAAATATGAATGATAAAAGTGATGTATTATTATCACAGCAAATGACTATAAATATTAACAATAATATAATAATAAGTCCGGTTTTGTGCAGGTGGTACAGAATATGTACCTATAGAATATAGATCCTGTGTCTTACAATACCTACTTTTTTAATTATTATCACTTAAGCGTGATAGTGATTAATTTATATTTAACTATGCCATAATTATTTTGTGCCTTAGGCTATAGCTTAATCCTTTGGGCTGCTTTTATTATGTATAATATTATTATGTTAAATACCGTCTGGCTTTAATTGTAAATAGATTACTACAGTGCTGCACAAAGGTTTTTCAAGAGCATATGCAGCTAATTATATTTATACCCATCCATCTACTTTGACTTAATCAATGTATATATATATTTTTTTTAATGATTCTGTTTTGTGTTTAGACTAGTAGTGGTAGTTTTTTATAGGAGAGAGTCCATGAGATCAAAAGTTTATGTGTGTAGAGTTAGTTTCTCTTACAAATAAACGGGCATTAACATTAGAATAATAGTAGAATAACAATGTAATTATGTTATTATAACATTCTAAATTACAATTAAACAAAAATAAGGACAAATATAAAAATTAAATTAAATATTAAAACAAACCATCATCAAATGAGGGGTCCTCGTTAGCAATTGACATAATACGTCTCGGAAGCTTATTTTGTAAATAATTTGTGTTGGATCTAGGAATAAAGATATTTTGAAAACGAGATGTGTGCGAATATACTTTAAAACTTATTTGGGATAGTAAAGATGGATAGTCAATTTGGTTCGTTAATAGACCGTGAATAAATTTTAAATTTAATATTCTGTGTTCAGCAAGAGTAGACAGGTCAAGTACATTTAAGATATTAGTATAATTGTGAGCTAAATGGAGAATACCTAGCACAAAACAAGCGAATTTCAAAAATCTGCGTTGGACACATTCAAGTTGATTGGAGTCAGAAACATTATAAGGATACGTATAGATTCAGAGTATAGATTCGTATTCTAAAATAGGACGAACTAAAGTATAATATAAAGATTTTAGCGAATTCATTAGTTTTATGTATTTAGATAGACACATCACGAACCCTAAAACTTTAAACGCTATATTAGAAATCAATGCGATGTGTTGACTTGGGCTAAGATTACTAGACCTATCGAATTATACTAGTCAGAAAAATAATTAAGGCTATTTTGAAGACTCGCACAATCGTCAGTTGATTTTATTTCCATAAAGTGCTTCACGTCGTTTGCAAAACCATAGTAATTTACTAAAATGTAAAGTACCTAATACGTACACTATTCACAAATAATGAAAACAAAATCGGTGATAAATGTACACCTTAGGGTACACTAAGCGTTTCCAAAAAAGTTTTTGATTTTACGCCAAAAATGTTTACCCATTGTTGCCTATCTGTTAAATAAGAACCAAACCACGGGAGGAGAGGTTCATCAAAACCGGACGTTATATGGTAATATATGATATATGGATGTTTGGGTATAGGAAAGCATTGTTTTTCAAGATTAATTATTATTTAAGTTGAATTTTTAATTAATTAATTTATATATCACTAATTATGTATGGTGTAATTAAAGTATATCTATTTTCCAAATGTATTCAATTATTTACCGTTTATATTAAAAAAAAAAAGATATGTTTATATAGATAACTATAAATATGGATATACTATAATATTTGTTTTGTAGCTATAAACTATAAGTAAAATTAATTTTTGTGAAAATGTATATACTTTTATCCTTTAGGGCTTAGGCATTCTGACAACAGATGTGTGTGTACTCGTATTATCCTCTTACTTTTGTATACTATTATAATACATATACGATGTGTCTATATCTGTTTTACTTTAACCCCAAACTACGATTTTGATATATCTTTTGTCCATATATATTTTCATCTACATACTTGAGACACACATGTCTTAACTTTTGTTAATACATAATTTTTAAACCAGTGTGGTGACATCTGTATAGGCTCTTCTTTCTTGATATTCAAGGTATATCCCACAAGGATTTATCCATTGAAATTTCTCCTAAATAAATAAAGATCTTAACATACTTTTTTTTTAAATAATTAGTTGGGCTACGGATTATAATATAGTTATTTATATAAAAATGGTCCAATAAAAAATTAAATAATACCTAATTATCTCTATTTTTAAATTATAAAAAAAATTTCAAGATACCTATTTTAAAACGACAAAAATAACGGACGCGTCGTTTGTATATTATAGTTCAAAATGACCGGTTAGCGTTTGCACATAATACTCGTATTATTACTTGTATGTTATTACAATATTTTTTTATTATTGTTGTCATTAAAATATAATCCCTGATTTTTAACTATAATGACAATAATAGGTAAGTAATTAATGTTGAAAATAAAATATGTATTGGTAAGTGATACAGAGGTTATTAATACAATATGTTGTATATTATAATATCATTGATTATAAATTATAGTAATATATAATCAATGATAATATAATATATAGGTGCCTACCTGGTGTACAATTTTTATTCCACACATTTTGTCATTTTATGTCATGATTATGTATTTTTCAATATAACATTTTCCGTCTGCTAGTAATTTATATTTTTTTAAAACCTAACCATTGTTAAAAACACGTATAAAAGCAGCTGTTGAACTCGTAAAGTGTCTATAAAAAACGGAACAGTCTCAGTCGTCGATGTTCAAGATAAACCACGTGATATATATTAAAGTAGGGCTGGCGGTATTTGATTTTAAGATACTGATAACTCGGTATGTAAAAATTATCGGTAATATCGATATTACGGGTAAAAAATGCGCACACCTGCCCCAGTACGATACGTCACTATTATTTACTGGTAGAATACAGTTGGGACTTGCACGCCGGTCAAATATCATGTAAAATAATGGTGACGTACCGTACTGTACCTTATCAACCAACGGTATTATCGGTAGGTATTTACCGTGAATTCGGTAACAGCGGTATTTTCGATAATTGTCGTGCGAAGCTCGGTAACGGTATTATCGGTAATTATTACTAGTGTTGGGCATTATCGAATATACCTATCGATATGTTCGATGGTCTTATCACAACCGAACTACTCGATAATGGAAAAAATATCGGCTAATATCGAAATGTTCGATAGTTTCGAATAATATCGAAAAATGTTCGATAAACGTAACTATTCAGCATTTTCGATATTATTTGATAAATAAAACTATATACATACTATAATATATACGGTAATACCGAACTATTTTATATTTATCGATAAAACAACCGAATAGTTTTATACTGAACTTTCGATATTTATCGATAAAACAACTAATTTGTTTTATACCGAATTACTCGATATTTATCGATAATAAAACTGAATAGTTTTTATATCGAACTGTTCGATAGTTTGTTTAAAATATCGAACAATATTCGATAGTTAAAAGTAATGATAGTGTCCATCACTAGTAATTACCATGAGTTCGGTAACAACGGTATTATCAGTAATCAGTGGCGTACACAAAAGGGGGGGGGATGTTCAACCCACCCCAATTGGCTATTTTATAACTACCTATATTAAAACATGAAAATGATCGAAATTTAAAATAGTTAAGAATTTATCTAGTCTTTAAATAAAAATTAAATTTTTAACTAGTTACTTTCTAAATATTCATAAATGAATGTATTGTTTTTTGTTGATTTATTATATATATATATAAATAAAAATTAATGATGAAAATTATTTTGTTAATAATAATAATAAAATAACCGTCGTTGCCGTTGTTAACGTAAAACAGATTATAATTTATTAATTATAGTATAGATTAAATATACTAGTATATATTTAATGTATGATTATAGTAATCAACCGCAGTCGCGGTAAAAAACTAACATAATAAAATGTACAAAATTGTCTCCCAATTATATATATATACGTTTTTTATACATTACTCTACTATATATCTATATATAAATAATAATATAGAAAGCTGTAGAATATATTATTAGTCCGCTAACAAAGGATTTAATTAAATTCGAACTTTAAGTTGGTGGGGGAGAGAGCAGAGGGTTTTAATACTTTTAATTATATATATATATATATTTATAAAAGACAACTAATGATTATGGGATTTTGTTAATAAAATAATAATAATTAAAATAATATTAATATTAAAAAAAAAATTATATAACCCCCCCCCCACTCTATTGAAAATGTCTGTGTACGCCACTGTCAATAATTACCGTGAGTTCATCAATTACTGATCTACCTTTATCAATACGTTTTACCATTTGCCAACAATCAGTTCACTAAAAATTAAGTATTAAAATTGTACATAATTTAAAAATAATTTTTTTAACCATAATATTTATTCATTTTTAATAACATATAAATAATATTATAGCTCAACTAATAATACTGTTAAGAAACATTTTGAACTTTTAGATCTATATTTTGTTATTATTTTTTTTGTTTTAAGCCGAGACAAATTACAATGTTGTATAACTTGTATGTGAAGTATAAACTATTTTGATTTCAGTAGGTAGGTATACAATTAAACGGTACATGAGCAAAAACAATGCATAATGAATATGTACTTAATAATTAATAATAATATATGAATGAACATGTTTTTTTATACGAGTAGGTATACTGTTGTCTATTATTCATTTTCTAAATGTATTCACATTTTGAAACCCAGGTATCTGGTACCTATAAAAATATCGTCAGTAGTTAATGAGCATGATAGTAGATAAAAAACATCAAACGGTCTACTCATTACCAAAATTAAATGAATAATAGTATATGATAAATTACTAATAATTAGTACAATGACTATATTTATACCGTAAAAAAAGGAAGGCAGTATAAAATCACCATGGGTAACATAGAATAGTTTATATACCTATATAATTATTTATTTATTAATAATAATATTATAGTACCTATATATATATCGTCTAAATGTTTTAAATAACGGTATTGGATATAATGCGGTACCTAGGTATATTTATATATTTTTACAGTCTGATAATTTTTACATTCTTGTTTTTTATTCGTATATTATTACTTAGGAATACTTTGTTTTTGAATTTTTTTTTTCTCGGGATGATGTTAATGTATAATTTTTCAACTATCAATATTCAAGAGAGCAATAATGAAAAATCGATAATATATAATATATTATATATAATAGGTATATAATAATATTACATATTATGTACACTTTCATATAAGAGTATTTAAGAGTTGTAATTCGACTTGTATTTCGTTAAGATAAATTCATATATTAAATATATATATATATATATATATATATGATATATAGAATATATTTGAATATTGTGAATTTTACTCATTTTGCTTGACAAATTTAGTACTTAATTATTAACTTAAAATTATCAATTTTCGAGTTATGTAATAAAGTCATTACAAAATTGAAAATAGTATACCTGTATACAACCGAAGATGGGTCCAAGTCCTAACATATCGTTCTGGATTCAAAATATTAAAATAAAATTGATTTTTTTAAAGCGTCTAAAGAAAATTAAATTATAAAACCTGAATAAATGTACTTATATAGTATAATATATTATTCAAAACAGTTTTTCGAGTTTCCAGTGTCTTGTTCAAAAATTAGTTTAATTTTCAAATAACATATTTAAAATATCACAGTAACATAGTTAATTTTAATAAAATATTTATAGAGTATTAGCCCGGGACCAGTTAATACAGATTTGTTAGTGCGTATCGCTCAACAAATAAAAATTCCACCAGCTAAAGTCGATTACAAAATACTCGAAGGAGAAGACATTGCTAATGCCGTTATTACCTCTTTGTCAACACCACCAAATGTTCTTGTAAGTATTTGTTATTGAAAAATAATAATACATTTGTATGTGTGAATTTTAAGCGTTAAAATTGTTGACAATTAAAATTGATTTTGAACTTGAAATTGAAACTTTGAATTTGATATTGTGTTTAATCATTGATTAAATATATATTTGCAGATTGCTGAAATGACAATAATATCAACTGGGCAAACAATTCAGATTCATAATCAATCTAGTCCTGAATTTGTGAAAAGTGCATTGAATTCATAACTAATTTTTCTTCATTAATGTTGACATTATTTTATATAAAAAGTAGCTTACTAAAAAAAGGTAATTTATTATTACATCACAATTATTACAATAAATTATTTGAAAACTCTATCATATCATATTTTTTATAATAACAAACATTATTTTCCAGTTTTAAAGCAATTAACTAAAATAAATTAATTAAGTTATTTCATTAAAGTACGTTACACGTTATATAAAATTATAAAATTTATTTTTATGAAGTTACATTACTTATAATATTGCTTTTGTAAATTTTGTGAACTGTATAAGGAAAATACTATTGTAAAAAATAATAAGGTTTACCTTATTTATACAGAGTTTTTTTTATTATAAATGTGGGACGGGAAATAGTTGTACGTACACATGACAGTCAAACATATGCCCACTAAAATTACAATAATATATAAATATCCGTTATCGTGATACTATTTGAGTACAGTTTTGTGATAATAAAATTATATAAACTTTGATAGTATGCGTGTCAACAGCTTAATTACGTCAAAAGTAATTACAAATGACGTTCCTAGAATCTGGGCCGAATGAAAAAGCTAATAGTGATTTTACAAAGATTTTTATTTATTTTTTCCTCTGAATTGCTTTTCGACTTTGAATGAGTCGAGTTAAAGTAAGAGTTTTGGAGTAAAGAATTTCTAGATAGAAAATTGATTTTAATTGGTACTTTAATAATGACTTTTAACACTTTTTTAATGTTAAGGTCTCCATACAATGTAGTGTGACGATAGCGGGAATGGTAGCGATTAGGTAATTAAAATTACCTATACAATTTATTGTTCGATTTTCAGCGATTGTTCGACTACTGAGATTATTCGATTATTGACGATTATTCGATTATTAGCGATTATTTATGTAATCGATTATTGTAAAAATGTAAATAATTAATCGTAAAATCGCCCAGCCCTAGTGATATTGATAAGTAAACTATCTTTAGTGTATGTAGAAAATGGGCTACCGCTGTATTTCCCGGTTAGGTTAATTTAAACACGTGCACGAACAAATGAACCGTAACGAATAAAAAATATTATATTATTTATCTAGCCATGAAAATAAAAGTCATCTGCAGTGATAATAATATAACTATTATAACTAATTCTATAACTTCATCGAACAAAACTCAGAACCACACATTATACAACACAGAAATTCTCTATAATAATTTGGGATAAAATGTAAGTTGGTATCAGTGACATGTCGGACTGATAAAACTTATTCCCCTTCCATTCTGTCGAACAACGGGTTGTACATGGCCGAGCCACGGCATCCTACTTAAGCGCGCGCGGCGGAGTAACACGGAGTTACTATATATCATGATTATAGAATGTTATCAATTTTGTTAAATTTTTTATCACTATCAGTCTATCCTATTGCTCAGACATTCCATATTTTCTGTTTTTTTAATTTACTAATTTGCTCTAGGATTCTATCATTCTCCCCCATTTTATTTTTTACAAACAAGTTATACAAAATCTGACGAAAACAAACTGATGATCTTTGAAAGGAAAATCCTGCGAAGATATTTGAACCAAAGAGAAATGAAGAAGGTGGCTTTGAAATAAGATCAAACGGAGAACTGATTACTTTATTTAATGAACCCAATATAAATGCCACACTCAGGAGCCAGAGAATAAGATGGGCCAGACACGTCTGGAGAGTAGAAGACCAACGAGAGGTAGGCCTAGGCAACGATGGGTGGACCGAGTCAAGGTTGATCTCAGGATATTGGGAATTACAAACGGAGAAGAACTGGCAGAACACAGAGAAGCATGGAGGGAGATAGTGGAAGCGGCAATGGGCCTAAATGGCCTAGAATAAGCTAAAAAAAAAAATCAAATAAATATTAAAATCATGATTATAGAATGTAATCAATATTGAACACTACTAACTATAATACAACTGAGTATCGTCAGTGGTGAGTAACGGAGAATGGTGAGATCCTATAAATAACTTAATGTTGTTTTATGAAAAAGAAACGGAATAAAGAAGTCTTCAATGTGCGGTGAATGCTTTATAGTTGTCAAGGGAATAGTATGCAAGTGTTTGGAGTAGAGTTCAAGGGTGGTTGAAATTTAGGTTCCAGACTGAATAGGAGTTTCCAGTATATATATTCGAGGATGGTTGATGCTGTCACCGGGTGAAGAAGAGGGAAAATTCAATACACATTTCACGACCTTACCATGGAAAATATTGTAATATATTCATAATATCATCATAATTTTTAATTTTTACAGATACTAGATAGTAATAAATATACATATGTAATAGGTCCCTAATGATGATAAATAAATAATTCAAAATACTAATTATTTCATTAATAACTAAAAATCATATAGAATAAAAAAAAAATAATATATAATAATTATAAAAAATTAAAAGTATAAAAATTAACAGTATAAAAATTCAAATATAAAATTATATAATACATGTATTATACCTACTATTATATTTTTTGCCAATAAAAATTGGTAGTCAAAATAAAAAATAAATTTAAAAATTGTTGTAGTGTATAAAAATAAAAATGTTTGTTTACACAAATAATTACAGAAGTTATAAATACAAATGATCAAATTCACTGTGTAAATTTAGACCTAATTTAATTGCATTTCCTTCATTTACTGTGGGCTTTTGTACTTCATTTTTTTGAGTTCTTTTTTGTTTTGTTGAATACAGGCTGACTTGAGGTTCAAGTCTCTCCCTAACATTTATATCTTCAACAGATGTCAATGCAATTTTTTTATTTTTATTTAAAATAGTAATAATTTTGTCTAATTGTTTGTCAATTACTGCTGCATCTTCTTCGCCAATTTCACTTGTAGAACATAGTTCAGTAGTCACCTTCAATTTATTATAAATATTAGAATTGTCATTTTTTTTCAATGGTTTGGGTTTAAGTTTTAATAAAGTTTCATGCTCGTTGAAAAATTCAACTTTGTTGACAACTTCTATTTCAATTGGCGCTTTGCAAAATTCACGGGCACATGCATGTATGTTCTTACAAATATTCATTTTTATAATATTGTCAGTACACGAACAAGTAAATGTATGAATGCAAATATCGCATTGCTTGCATTTCAGACATGGAGTATTGCATGTATCACTATACTTTACTATATTATACTGTTTTATAGGATTGGAAATAGATTGGATCTTGGAACTGTCTCATACTAATTTTAAAACGGCATTAATAGTTTTATCTAAACGTTAACCTTTTCTTCCCTGTAAATAGATATGTTTTAAAACGTTATGGAAAAACTCTAAGTACATATTCGTATTTATGCCAAGTCTTAATCTAAATGAGTATGCCCAGCATTCTGGCCTATTTGAATAATTCTTTTGAAAGTATGCACCAAAGTTTTTTGTATCGTCATCTCCTAACAGATCTTTTATAATAAAATCAAGAAAAGTTTAAAATTCGTCAACTGATGTTAATTCTAACAATATTCTTAAAGACTTATAGACAAAAGCTTTTTTTTTTTTGTCCACCCTTAATTTTACTTAGATTTTGTCTCCAATTTCGGCCAACATGCCAAATACACAACAGCCTATTAGGTACTGAATTCATAACGTTAGACCAAGCATTATAAAAGGCGGTAGTGTCGTCCGACATGAAAACTTTTGACTCAATCACACCGACCTTAAACTTAATTTTTTCAAAAAATAATTGAAAAATTCATTCATCAGATCGATTAGAAAACCAAAACACTACAGGACATCCCGATCCATATTCATCAACTGTCATAAGCTTATACAATTGTATATCGTAGGAATATGGGGGGTAATTACATTTTGAACATAGCTTTTAAAGAGAGGTATGGAGAGTGAGGTAAGAGATGCTATATTATTTTAGGGCACTTATACCTACTTTGTACTTAATATAAATAATAATTATACTTTTAGTATTTCCTAGGTAAATTTATATCAAGTAGAGCAAATAATATTCAGGGCAAGGGATGCTATAACATCTCGGTACCCCATCCAGTCTGCAACTTTTTTTTTCGATCAATAAGTTTTTTAATATTTCAGACTATTATAGTAACTCTGCTGCGCATGCATGGATTCTTAAAAAATAATAAATACAATCATGAGGTGTCCATACATTCTCTCCCATTTTTTTTTTTTTTTTATATACCTGAGGTATTTTCCCCACGAAAAATAAAATATAAAACACAGTTAATGTCATTATTTTATTGTAGCATCTTTACGGCATTCATTTTATAATAAATAAACTGTATATTTTTAATCTTATTAGATATCACTTGTTATATTAGTTGACCCACCTATAATGTATTTATTTGTTTGTTTATGTACAAATTGTTTTTACTATAGATATCTATTTATATTATATTGTGTTATAGGTACCTATAATATTTAATTTTTTATTGTAAAATAAATTTAAAATGTTATGTAATAAATACACTATACTTAACATACATATTTTTAAATCTAGATATATTTTGTTATTTACTTCCAAATATTCCTGGTAAAAAAGTAGGTACTAGATTTAATTAATTACTGTCATGAGATATAAAGATGGTGTCTCAACGTTACTTTGAAACACATATGAGATGTTAAATTAAATCTAATAGTAAAATAATATGTATATGACTTTTAGCAAGTTGTACAATATTACTTGAACACAACGGATTTATATTATTGTGAAATGTTACATATACATTTCAAAAGATGTACACACTGTTTCTTATATATCAATTAAAACAGGGAATTAGTACGAGTAGTTGCAGTGATGTGATTTTTACACAAATGCAAGTTGCATTATGATGTTACATATTTCAGAATAATACTGTTAAATACAAAGTATGTAATATTCTGTCATAGAATATAATTCTATTGCACAGTGGGTACATACATAATATATGTTACTCATTACTCAATGTTTTTAATAAAAAAAATCAATATAATTATTTAAAATTCTAGGATGATAAAAATTAATTATCTAATATAAAATAGGGGGAAATATAAACCCCCCAAATATAAATTAGGGGGAAGGACGACCCTCTAGAGCGAAGTGCCGCCCTACAACGTGATACTACATGATTTAAACACAAAAAAAAAGGATGATAAAAATAAGTACAATCATTTTGGGCAATAGTACCTACATCACAAAAATATGTGAATTATTAAAATAAAAGTATTAATTTGAATATTATTTTATTTTATTAACACAATACGGGACGAGTCCAAAAAATATGAGTGAGGCAATTTGATTGCTTAAACAGTAATTGAAAACTGGTTGTATAAATGTTATTATTGACATTTAAACATATTATGTAAATAGTTTCTTTTTTTTTTTAATATTGAAATATGTATGTTTTTGGGAGGGAAATGATAGAATGATAATGATAAAAAATTAAACAAAATTGATTACATTCTATAATCATGATATAGAATATATAATATATTGTTTATTATTATTTTATATAATATAATATATATATAATTAAGACAATTAAGAAGCATACCTAATGTTATTCTAAATCATATTATATCTATAGTATTTTGTCTAATATTGTTTAATCCAACAATATACTAGCTTTTTTTTTTTTGTTACAACAAATAATGAACTACGCACTGACTGGTAGTAATGAATTTAATATACTAATATTAATAAAATTAATATTTTATCGTTAAGTCGAGTAATTAAATTCAAAATTATTTATCGTATAACTCTTTGATGATTTGAAAAAACTCGCGGAGTCGCCAGAGATAACGAGACGTGTTTATTGATATAATGTTTTACTCCTTTACACAGACCCATACACTATTTTGGCAATTCAGGGAATTAGTACATTGTTTAAAATATTGGTCCGACTCTTATCTGTAAATTTCTAGGTATATATTAATTTTTCAAGTCTAGATGTCTGGAGTCTTTTCTCCTGTATCTCTCATATACATCAGACTAAATTTTTGTCTATATTATTTTATAGCAATTTAGTTTGTAAGTATAGTATAATATTTTTACTTTTTCAATTTTTTCTTTGGCAATAGATGGTGAGTTGATATATTTTCTGTTCTAATTCATAAGCCGATTATTTTTATTTTAAAAAATTATTAAACATTTTGAGTGGTCAAAACATGTTTACACAGAATTGTAAAAAGTGGATTCTATTCGATTGATTTTAGAGTTAAAATACCTATTATTAAATGCATAGAGAACATAATTTTGGAATGAATCTCGTTTGAATTTGAATTTTTTATTTATTTATTAAAAAGAAGTAGTTATTAAAATTTAAGAAAATTAATAAATTAAAAAAGTAAATTGAGATCACTGCACAATATTATCCTATATTGATTTTATAATACCACATGGGTGTTTTAACTCTAAAATCTCTATGTTTTAATAGTTATTACTCTGAAAAATATATGATCAGATTTTACTTTAGTTTTAAAGTTATAATTGAACAAATGGATTTGTTTAAAGAATCATATAGGTAGGTATAGGTATAGGTATCCAAGTTTCAAATTCATCAAAATTTTTTTATTTACTATCTACAAATTTGTAAGTTTGTAACAAATATTTACAAAGTGAACAATACTTTGTATTTTTTTTTTCGCTTTTTCCATAAACATATTACACATCAACATGTAACTTTATACTAATGTGAATATACTTTTCGCTGTGGTAACCTTTCTACATAAGTATTTTTAAATTATTCTCATATATGTTCCGAAATTTAGTTTTGTTTTTTACCATTCCATCTTTACAATTTATAATTAATGGATGTAGAGCTCTTTTTTTTATTTTTTTATAAACTATAATGCAAAATTACATTTTGAATATTTTTTGCAACCTATCAAAAACTTAATTTCAACATTTGCAACTGTTTGGGAAAATCTGAACCAGGGAACACTCTAGTCTGTCACTATTCATTAAACAAGGTTCAAAACAGGTGGCTATGTCCCACAATAACCTCATGTTATGCTTATGACGATACATTTCAAATAAAGTATAGTCGTGTTTTTATTTTTTATTGAATATTAATTGAAAGTTCATTCTCATATTCATGTACCTATTAATTTATAAATGTTATCAACATTATTACTCATTATATTTATTAAACTAAAATTATATAAATCAAATTTTTTAGAATACGGTGAAATACCAAGATCTTGCCTTAGATTTCATATTTTAGGAAATGAGTCATCGAGGAGAGTGCCCGGTCTTAGAGGACATTTGGTGTATGCTGATGCACATGGATATACATATGTCCAAAACCATCAACCTATAAATCAAAGGTTTGATAAAGTATTATGTATACTAATTTATTACTAATTATTATATACTTATAATAAAATTATATAGGAATAGACAAAAAACAATATTTTTTTTTTCAGACAGTTGAGATGTTCTAGATATGATAATGGTTGTAGAACCACCGCTTCAATGTTGTTGGTCCCTGATAATGCACATATTCTAGTGAATAATGCACATTATCATAGATCTGGTAATACCATTGAAGTTGGTGAGTTCCTTCAAAATTTGAGGGATTGAGCAGTGGTAAAAGGTGTTTCTGCGAGGGCAATTTTTGAAACAGCTAGAAGGGAAGAATTTACTTAGGTATCTTAAAATATAGAATTAATACATCAAAACCAAAATGTATTATAACTGAAAAATATGTATAGAATTAAATACATAAATTAAAGAAAATTCATTAAATACATTCGCAAAATACTATTTGGGATGTAAATTATTTTAAAGTTATCAATCATGTAAGTAATTATTATTAAATTCAGATGGTCATATAGTAGATCGACGACGAAATACAGGAGATTTGGGAAGAATTTTTAAATGATATACATTCTGATGGTGAAGGTAACAAATATAAATTATAAATGTAATACAATTACTACAGTAATTTTCATTATTAAATGCACTTGAAATTATTTAATTTTTATATTTAGATAAACAAGTTGAACCTCCTGAAGTAGAGGTTTGTATTATATGTTGTGATGGATTGAGTTCAATAACAATAGAACCATGTAACCATACATTTTGCAATGCATGTGTGACAAGGCTTATTGCAGAAAATCACAACACGTGCCCTTTATGTAGAGGAATTGTAAATTTTTATATGAACTATAATTCATTGTAAATTACCCATTATTTTATTTTTAATGCATGTTTTTTATTTTTAGATTCTGAACAAAGTGAGGAATGTATTGGTTTTACAATGATGTGTTTATTCATTTAATTTTAATTTTTTCTTGCTCTGCTCAGAATCGTTTCATTGAATGCAATGATTTATCTTTAATGATGGACCAACTTCCACCATCTGTATCTGTATATAAATGTATAATAAATTGATATAAACAAAAAAATAAAAATATTTTGCTTAATTAAAAAGACAGTCTTTATTCCTTACATTTTATTTTGCTTGTATTCATGTGCACATTCGGTATACATTCTGTGGTATTATTGAGCATTTCAATCATTGTTGATCATCTTTGAAGCTCGTTATGAAATTTTATTAGATCATTATAGTAATTTTTATTTTTATTATTAAACATAGGTGGGTACCTACCTACTTGTGATATTTTTTGCATTTAGATGTACATGATCATCCTTCTGAAGTAGAATCAATAAAGGTATCCATAATATGTTTTGACAGCTTAAGCAGTGTAATGCTGGAGTCTTGTAATCATTCATTTTGGAATGTAGGTACCTATGTGTTTCAAAGCTCGTCGAAAAAATACACGTCCATTAAAATTATAATTTTGTCATGTGAATTAAATCCTTTATGGATAATTGTATTAATTATAAATTAGATACTCGTGCAAAAAAACCCGTACAAATTAAAACTGACCCTAAAAATGAATAAAATTAGGTGTACCTACATTATAATCTTATATAATATAATATAATATTTACATAATATCAAAAAATAATGGTCTTTTGGATTGATAAGGACATTTAGTAAAAGCGGAAAACAAGAGATAAAAGTTTATTTTTCTTGAAGACGTTGTAACGTGACAGATTTTCGCGCGACATAATACAAATTACTATACCTACACGTACACCATTTCCCGATCATACCATAATGTTTTCCCCCTTTCATAACAGGCGTGTTTTCGCGATTAACCAGGTTATATTATTTTGTCCTATCTATAACCAAACACAATAACCACTACATTTAAGGTACCTTTACACTCTATCGCAGGGGTCTCCAAACTACGGCCCGCGGGCCGGATACGGCCCGCGAACAAGTTTTAACCGGCCCGCAGCACCCATAGGACGGTAAATAAAATATAGATATCTAAAGATATGTGTAATTTAAAAATTCG
>JAIPRL010005414.1:0-32291 GCA_025469235.1 Pemphigus obesinymphae | reverse complement strand
ATGGGTCACACGCTCGGCCTACTTGCTAAACCCTGAGTCAACACATTGTACAATATTTATATGCTATAAGTCGTATAACACATATATCAATATCCTATACACTATATAATATATCCCGTATACAACATACCCCCAGCGTTAAACTGGCGCAGTCCCTGCGACTTCATTTTTTACTTAGTAACATAATATTCTTAAACTACGGGTACACTAGTTACAATACCGCCACAAAGTGTCTGAAATATTTAAGCTAATACTTAAATCTAATGTAAACTTAAGGGTTACATTTTTTTTTTTTTTTTACAAATTAAGGATTCTCTTGACTTATATCTAACTGATTTTCAGCTACTTCAGGACTATACATCTTGATGATTTTATTTCTAAACTTAATAGCTAGTATACTAACAACTAATAAAAACATGATTATTATTAGATATATTATTGTAATATGGACTTCTATTCTAAGTATAAAAAGAGGCTCTGAGGATACATGTTCGAGTTTACTTACTATAATAGCTTTTTGTGCCAAAGAATTTAGATCCTTAATGATCTTTACATTGGAGATTTTCTGCGGAATTAGAAGATTTAAACTTTTAATTAATGTGAATATTAAACTATGTTTTGAATTTTCTGGAATTATGTCTCTTCTTATATCTCTATTAATTTTGTTTAATGGAACGAAAATGGAATTAGCAGTATGAATTTCGCATGAAGGAGAGGTGGTCAACCTACCCACACCCGCGACTTCCACTCTAAATGATTGAGGGGGATCTATACAAGTGATCGTACACAGCTCGGGTTGGGTTGGGTTGTGTATAGTACAACCACGAGTTGGTCCTAGATAAGCTGTGCCAGATAGACGCATCTAGCGTCACGAATTTAACTTGACAGTCCTCCAAGATGATCTGCTGGTTCGATAATAGAGACATTTCACAGAGTTTGGATCCTGCTCGGTGGTGGATCGGTTAATCACCCTTACAAAGTGTATAAAATTCAAGTTTGAGACATTTCTCCCATTGGCTTAACTCTAGCGAAAAGAAGTTTTCATCGTTAATTATCGTTACTTAAACCTAGGTATTCGACTTCAGATGCAATTAAAACTATAGTATCGTTATCATATTTCATCGGAAGGGAAATAGGATGGAACATAGTATATTCCTCACTGGATGTTAATGGAATACCTATGGAGTAGATTAAATAATCATCTTGGTGGAATATAGTGATGTCCGAAATACGGAGGAGTTCGGTAAGAGATTCTGATTTTATGTCTAATGGAAGATCGTTCCCTATTGATAAATGTATTTTTATTTCCCTGAGTTCGGTTAGTAACTTTCTTGGAGTAAAAACACTGGATGCTCTGTATGTAGTGAATGCTCTGTATGTTCAGGATGCTCTGTAGAGTAGTAGATGCTTTATACTTTGTAGATGCTCTGTAGATAGTGGATGATTTGTACGTAGTGGATGCTCTGTATGATTGGTATGCCATGTAGATAGTGGATGCTCTATTTTCTCAAGATGCTCTGTATTCTCAAGATACTTTGTATTCTCAAGATACTCTGTATGCTCAGGCTGCTTTGTATGTAGTGGATGCTCTGTATGGTGTGAACCGGTTCTGACTTTCCAACCCGAGTCTGACGAAGTCTGTTTGTCTGCCATTTTCTCGCTGTTGCTCTTGTTTTGAGATTCTGTGTTTTGATTATCTAGAGTTACGTTACTATGCTAATTTTCTGAATGTTTCGTTTACGGTTGTATTTTAATTATGTTATTTCGCTGTAAAGAATCTGCGCCCTGAATGTTTATCTATTTTAATTGTATTAATTAGTCCATTTTCCTAAAATAATAATAATAATATACAACAAAATTAAATAACATAGTATTAATACTTAATACAATTTTATTTTCAATGTAAATCTAGTCAGTTTAAAAGCTGAAATTGAACGTAAGTCATTATTCCCAAATATTATGTATATAATTATATTTAAATTTAAATTGAATAAATTTCTTTCCCTAGTATATTAGATAAAAATATTTTGCTAATATATATTTAACATTTTATGTTGTGGAATTTTTCGCAACATTATGAATTAGACCATGCAATTCACTTATTGGTCCCCTACAATAAGATAAATACTAACCTCTGATAGAACTTAATTGAATCAGAATAAAATAGATAAAGTGCGGAGACTTATAACGGAACAAAACATTAACGTAATGTGAATAATAAAACATATTACAAATCTAGCAAAGAAATGACTACTATACGTGGTAAAACCGACATGGTGTTATTGCAAACAATTGTATAGTTGTATCAGTAAATCTAACATTAATTCATTGAAATTTTTAAAATATTGCCATTCGATCTATTGTCGTAGCACAGAATATACAGAAGGGAAACTTTAAAATATTTATATGGGTTTTTATGGCTGCCCAAAAGAATGGTTGGACATTTTGAAATTGCTACAAGTAACTAGACCAGTAGGAAATTCCCATTATTCGATGAGATTTGGCCATACTGTTAATGAAGCATGTTATTGTGTTAACTGATAATATCGATATACTGTGATATCCTCAAACGTAATTTAAACATAAACATAACTATTTTTTTTAAATTATTTTTTTCATTTTGCTCATTAAAGTTAAGGTACCTAATATCTACACCTATACATATAATGTATTTTTTCCAGTAAATAAAGCAATTATTTTATCTAGAAATTGTGTCCTGTTTTAAAACTGGAATAAAAAATATACACCAAGTTATAGAGTACCTATAAATTATACTAAAATAAATTAATTTTTTTTAATTTCACTAAATTACAATTTTATACTTTTTTAAATTAATATATTTATGGCTTCTATATATATAAAAATGTTATAGACGATAATTAATAATAATGAAATTTCAAAATAATAAATAATAGCTGTTACATTTTTACTAGTGTTACGAATATACATTACAGATTACATTGTTCAATGAATGTTTAAAACACACAGTATAAAATGAGTCTGATTTTGATTCTTGGTGTTCACAACCTGTGGATGTCATTTAGGTAACAATTATTATAGGTAAATTACCTCATTTATATAGGATTTGTGTTATTACTTACTGAATTGGGGACGACATTTTGAATAATTATAATAAGGTAGATAAATAAATAGATAGATAGATAAATAGATAAATGTATATAAAATAATTAAATTACAATATATATTTCAGTATATTATTCAGTATATTTTTGTAAACATATTTACAAAAACAATACATACTTTTACAAACAATAATACTTATAATAATAATTGACGAGATAGTGAATATCCCAGAAAAAATAAAACAAGTCTCTAGACAACTGCTTTAACATAAACAAAATGTCTATAAACTAAATTTTGTAAGATATCTTCTTTAATTTCAACATTAATAAAAATTAATACTAACATAATAATAATAATAAAAGGTACTTGAAACTATATATTTATACACAAAGTAATAATTGTGATAAATATATATACAATAAATTGTATGTGTGAGATATTTAAAATTGTTAAAGTTTTACAATATATTCAAAAATAAAATTTTATTGTTTTACATGAATCAAATATATGGAAAAAATGAACATGTAAAATATACTTTAGTGCTTAGGACCAAAGACTTGAAGTCTGACTACCAACTGATAATGCCTCAATTCTTGTTGATTATGACGCAAAAGAATCTGAAAAAATAAAATAGGTATATACTTTAAAAACAATGAATTTTAACTTAACTATAAAATAATCTATACTGCTAAGAGTATAGAAAACCGGATCGCAGCATTTAATATGTGGTGTTACAGAATAATAATAAAAAGTCCCATGAACATGGAAAACGAAAAAATCAGAAGTGGTGCAATTAATGAAAATGACGGGACCTATACTGATAAATATATTAAAACAATGAAAATAAATTTCATGTATGGTTTTCAGTTATGGTAATATTCTTTTTAAAAATGAACTAGTTCAAGTTCAAGTCCCATACATATATGAACTAGAGATAAAGACTAGTTCAAGTTAATTTTTTGAAAATTTAACGTGTTGTTTCCCATCACTGGTAGTCTTAAGTACAATATTCTTCAGTAAATTATGATGGAAAAAATCAAAAAGACAAAAATATGGAAGAATAATGTTTTGATTGTAAAACATTTGATAGTGGACAGGATTAGCGATAGTAGTTTAAAATTAAATTAGTTTAAACAACACCCGTTTCGGCAGCATGAACAAAAAAATAAATATTCATTACTATATAATAATAATAACAAATATATTATATATATATAAGTAATTAATAATAATTTATAGTAGTAATAGTAATTTATAATAATAAATATTCTATAACTTACTTTTAAATAAAGTCGGTACCTACTGCAAGTGGAAAAAGCCTATTCTTTTGATATAACACGAGTATATACATATTATTCTCAAAATGTAGTAAACACGACCGATAATTTTTTGCAATATCACTAGTATAGTGGTTGGTAAACAAACAAGATTACATTTTTTAATCCACAGAGTATACCTTGAAAATAAAGAAATATATCATTACAAAAGTGGTTATTATGGCAAATATTTCTTACCTTATAGTATCTTCAGGGAAACTAAAAAGACGATTTTTTACTTCCAACAGAATTCTTGTTGTACACACAATAACAATAATTAAGTGTACATCAAATGTCCACTATCGTAACTTGTAATTTTGAAAATTTAAATTTAAATTAAAAAATTTTCAAAACACAATTCTCAGCAACTTTGTGTACTTGTGTTACACCATGCAATAAAAAAAAACGCAAAAAAAATTGGTCAAAAACTTGTGGGAGCGTGGAGAAGAATTTTTATTTTCCATAAAAGTTTTTAAGTTTACATTAGGAATGAGGATATCACAGAAAATCAATATTATCGGCTATTACAATAATATGCTTCATAAATAGTACGGCCAAATCTCATAGAATAATGGGAATTTCCTACTGATGTGGTTACTTGTAGCAATTTCAAAACGTCGGAAAATCTTTCAAAATGTTGGCTCTACAATTATCACTCCATCCATCGTAATCTGGCAATATAATTTAGGATGAATCAATGAGTTTGCTAAAAAACTTTCCCTCCACCATTAAATCACTTAAGTTATTGACAGAAATAACCCCAACGAATGGTAGTATCTCGAAAACCCAAAAAACATATCCATATATTTATAAATTACAAAGCTGGGGCTTTATTAATGAGTTAAAAGTGAATATTTAGTTAAAACTCAAGTTAATTTTAATTAAGTTACCAAAGTGTTTTTTTTAGACCATTTAACATTTTAAATTCTAGTTAATTTTATAAAAAAGTATCTAAATTAAGTTAAATTTAATTTGACGAACAATGCAAGTGATGTGAATTTCTTTTAAGTATAGAGAGTTCTACTGTCTCTATTTTTCAAATATAATTCATTGGATCATCAGCTATTCTGCTATTCATTGTTACTTTTATTTTGTAAATCGTTATTGTGAAACTTCTTGTTTAGTTAATAACATTATTCCACTTATACCTAATGTTAATATGTATTCTAATTTAAGTATATTTTACAAAATTTTCGTGGCCTTGTGATAAAAATTGCTGATATCAGATCTTACTTTATTCTTTATTAACATAGTCATATAATTATATTTACAGAAATCTGGCTTTTTCCTAACTTCCTTAAATCTGAGTAAGGCTTTAATAAATTCCTAGTTTTTCACTAGGATAGGAATCTTTCCAATAGTATTTACTCAACGGGTTTAGGTATTTTTATTATTGTAGATATATAGCTAGTAGGTTCTTCTGACATTCCCACTCCAAATAATGTTGAACAAGTAATTGTTTTATTGTCTCTAAACTCTTTTAAGTCACTTTTTGGGGCTATTTATTTGGCAGCCAGCACTACAGCCTGTCTTTGAATCGTAAACTTCTTCTATTGAACAGTTAATATCCTCTTTAATTTGTATTCTATTTTATTATGTTGTGAATTAAATATGTATCTTGTCAATTGTTATAATGGCCGCCTAGGTCTAACAGTTTCTGTGTAATTAACAGTTATCGATCTTGTTAATTCTTTTTCCCATTTTAACTTCTCTCAACTCTGTTTGGGTTTGAATCGGGTTAGTAAAGCGAAATTTCTTTTATTTACTGATGACATGAATGTTTTTTGGAAATTGACTCATTTGATAGCTGCCACATATAATATAATCACATTGACTTGACACTTATTTAGATAATTTTAATATTATGACATTTTTAGATATTGTGTGCCCATCCATCATCTATACCACATAATACTCCTATTCAGTGAGTGGTTCTTTTTAATGATCTTGGGTTTTTTATTCTGTGTCATTGAGTTTTGAGCATCATATTTATGTCACTTTTTGTAAAGAGTATACAATCTTGGGCTTTGATAAACGTAATACTAAAACGTTATCTTCGGCTTTGTTTCTTCACTCTCATTATATGACTTCGGTCAGATCGGCTCTTGCGTATGGCAGTATACAGTTTAGTATACATATTTAACTAAAGATCAATTAAGAATTAAGTATATACCTACAGAACATTTATCTATCGTACACTTTGTGTATTCATAAAATTTAACATCCTCAAAATGAATATTTCATTATTCGCAAGTCTCTTTATATCCCCACTCTTTCATCCAGCAATATTGAATTTCAACAATGTTTTGTCATCTCCTAATAAATAGATCTAAAAATGTGCCTGATCTTCTCTCAAATATAATTTTTTGTATTTTTACTCATTATACTAGAGACCATGCTCTTTTTCGTAGTCCTTCCTACTCCACATCGTATAATCATTACCATTCATTGCATAGATTTTTGCCTTGCTAATAGTTATTTACTTAAAAAATACCATTTTTTATTTTGTTATTCTAATAATAAATATGTTTTTTTTTTTGTGTTTGTATATCATATTATTCATATTTGTAAATAACTGCCCAGTTGGGCGTTGATGAATTATAAATACAATTAAAAAAAATCATTGTTTAAACTTTATATAAATAGTATTATAAAAATGTATAGTATTACTGTGATTAATAGCTCTTAGTATCTTTGTATTATTTTTATAATATTTAGATGTTATGTAATATTATTGATGTGGAAAATTATGAAAATAATAAAAACTAACGATAAGATGGTTACATGAGGGCATTTTTATTTGATTAGCTCATAGAATATAGACCAGTTTAATTTTCGCTATGAAACTGTCAATATCTTCGTGTTAATCAATATTTTATTAATTGTGACTATTCAGTATTGAAGTTATATTGAAGTAATTAGTACTATATGTGTGAATAGAAAAATACTCTAGGTATTTTAGCAGCTAAGAGGTCTTTTGTAATTCCTTTTATATCAATCAAAAAATACTAACTCATAACTTAACTTAAATTAATTTGTATTAACACAACATAACGAGTTCAAAAAATTCGTTGGTACAGCCCTGTGAATACATTTATATTACTTTTATACTATTCATTATTTATACACTCATTATATAGTGTATTTAGAAAATTAATATACCATCAGTAAATTTTTATACTTAATAAAATATATTTAATCATCTATTGATTAGATAATTTAGACTATACTAAAAATGTCATTAAAATTATTTAGGTAGAATTCCTTTGGCATTGTCTGAGTTATGACAAATCCTTGAAGTAGATCCGTGCTTTAGAATTATAGGTTTTCGTCCATTTTATTGAAATAACTATATTTTTTAAATGAAAATAACATAAATATAATAAATTGTTTTTTGTTTTAAAAAGCGATATAATATCGTTGTATATAAATATATATTATAACTATTAATATTTTGTGGGTGGAAATCTAGTGGATCAAAAAATATGTAAGTGATTTTACTTAAATAATATATATTTGATTGAATATACAATTTTAATGAAATTAAATATCCAATTATTCTATATAAGTTATAATTATTTATGAGTTAGTAGCATAAATCGATATCTATAACTTTAAACTGACCATTTTAAATGGCAGCATTTCTTTAAGAATATTTTTACGTTGGAAGTTGATGGTACTTAAGCATGTCATTTGTAATAAAATTATGCTTTATTAACAAATTATTTATTATTATAACATCGTTTGTGGAAAATACATCAAAATATACAATCATAATCTGATTATTTTTATATATTTATTTAAATAGGGTTCTAAATATATAAGAGTTTTATAGTATACAAATTATTAAAAATGGGTTATATCTGTTATATGGTTAATTTCCATTCCGTGTTTTTAGAATTATTGTCGATATTATGAATTAAATCATATAATGAATCTGTTAGTCCCATATAATACAATACCTATATCTAATTTAATTAAAAATATCCATATACTATAACAACTGTTATATTGGATTAAATAAGTTAGCGAATAGTGTAACAAAAACTGTACTTGAATGTTTTAATATGTTATATTACTAGTTTTTTAGTTTTTTTTTAGAAAATTTAATTTTAAACATTTAAAATTGTGTCTTATGCTATAATTATTGTAATCGTACAATAACATGTATATTTGTATCTTATTCACAATTAAATTATATTAGACAACTAATAGTAAAAGTAAAATATTCATTACAATTCACAAATTATAAATTCAGTATATGTGATATATCTTAATCCAATATAATGTCTATTATTAATAGTATATTGCATTAATATCAAATGTAGTCAAAGTTACAAATATTGGTTCATTAATTAATTGGTGACGCTAACACACAAATTAAGGTTAAAGTAACCACTATGGTAATAATGCTGAATACAATCTATCTCTAAAACAATCTGATTTTTTAAACTACTAAAATCCCTGATAATTACAACATTGGGCAATCAACCAAACAAATAAGAATAAAAATACTGTTGAGTGGCATGAGCTAAATATATTTATATACGTTCCTGGAAATTTTGACAATTCAAGAAATTATGACAATTCCTGAAAACTCTAGGAATCGATGAATTTGTTGACTATTATCTATATTTCTATGATGTGATTGTAATACACGATGATATCATTTTGTATATTTTTCTATTTGGTTTTAATTTATAGCAGTCATTCTAGAAATATATTCTAGACAACGACTAGTTTATAAACAAAAAAAAAATGTTTATTTATGCATATTTAGGTGGAGAAAGAAAGTATTTTATATGCATTTTAATGTATTTTTATGCACGTTTAATATAATGTAACAAAAATTGAAGTTAATCTGGTCACCAGAACATGCTATTCAAAATGTCACAGAAGTTTAAAATGTGGAAATAAATATAAATAATAATGAAAACAACATTTATACTAATTTTATTTTATTATATTATTATTTCAATAGTACATAATTTTAATAATAATAATAATAATAACATAAAATTAATAATATAAATAAATAATAACGACACAATTACAATTATTGAAAAAATGTTATTATCATTGCTTGCTATCATTAGGAAATGATTACTAGAACTAGGTAATAACATCATTTTCTAAGTGAATTAGGAATTTTGAATCATAATTTTCTAGGAATAGTCATACTTTGCTGATTGTGAACATTCCCGGTAAAATATACAAAACAAAAATAGTAAATTGGTTAAGATATTATTAATTATACAAGTAATTTATTAAAATTATATTCATAAAATAACATGTTCTAAGAGAATACATTATATGGACGTCAATAATTTAAAATAATTATTTATGTAAGATATAAACAAATATTAGTTATCAGTTATCACTATTATTGAATTTTAAATTTAATATATTATATACCTACTGTATTTACAGATTTATGTTTGAGTAAGTTAAAGTTTAGTTTATAATATTAATTAATTTAGAGATGATAAGGTTCATAAATGAGATACTAACACTGTAACTCACAAAATTATTTTAAATAGCGGAATTAACAGAAGATGAATTTAATACCAGTTTAGTAAATAGTATGTATATTTTTTATAAATATTTTTAAAATGTATTAAGTACCCTTACATTTTTTATATTGTACAATTAAATCAATTTGTATTATTAACTTTTATATACATTTTTAATTCAAAACGGTCTTCACGGAGACATATTTTTAATTTAGAATATGTTAAAATAAAATTGTTGTTCGATATTATTTCGTATGTCATATGAAAAAACTATAAGCAATATAATAGTTAAAAAAAAATAATTTTGTAAAGACAAGGTTACTGACGCCATAGGGTTACACATATGGGTCGCCATCCTATGACCCGTAGAACATCGTATTGGTGAAGAAAATCATAGGATTTCTAAAAATAGGTGTAACTTCATACTTAAGAGAAATACAAATTTAAATAAATACATATGTAAAATTCATAAATGATAATAATTCATTTTTTAATTAATTTATTTGTCAGCAATGTATGTGGCATAAGACTCAGAAAACAATAAAAAAAAAAAAAAAAAATTATAACAATAACAATAACAATAACAATAACAATATTTAAAATACAACTCAATGAAGGGTGGTCGACCCAGTGGATTCGATCGGACAATTATAAAGAAAAAATATATGATACCGGCGAAAGTACTGGTATAGAAGTATTTAATGTAGAATATTACCCGATATGCAGGCTGCGCCATTCACCGTTTCTTACTACCGAAGAAACTTACCGTTGGAAGGACTTCCCGGCAAATACTCCTTCTTCCTGGTGTACGAGTTATTCAGGAACAAAATAGAAAAAAAAACATACAAATTTAACTCCAGCTATCAATAGGATATGTGTACTCGAGCCGGTGGAGAGGAAGAAGAAAAGAAACCGGGCGCATGCGATCGCAAAACCGCGGGAAACCGTAAACATTTTCATTTATTAGGGGGAAATCAATTGAACAGCATTTACAAAAATACATATATACATGTAGAGGTGTACTGGTGACCGTTTGAATCATTAAGAGTGATGATTGACAAACTTACATAAAGCATGTTTTTATAGAAACTTTATTGAAATATATAAAAAATTCACAACGGACTAATTACGACAACATACCACGTGAACCACATGACAACAACACTATACTTAAATTCTAAAACACCAACTGGTAACTTATCAAATATAACCTAACTTGTACAATCTAAAAGATAAAATTGAATCATGAAATAGAAAATAATAACAAATAATCCCACATTCTCCCCCCTTTAAACAGGGTCCGCCTCGGACACTGGATTTTCATCATTTTCTTCCGATTCATCTGATGTCTGGTCACTTTTCCATTTCTTCATGAAGTCTGCTCCAGAACTGGTTTGTGCAGGTCCTTCACCCTGACCTACTTTCCACACATCATATCGGTTGGGACCACTTTTGGAAACTATACAGTACGGCCCAAGGAACTTGCTTTTAAGCTTGGACAGCGGGAGAAACTGAGTTCTTTTGATGACAACCAGTTCACCAATATTATAATCTGTAGCAGCAACTCTTTTAAGACTAAATGTTTTCTTTTGCTCTTGTTGGGCTTTTATGACGTGTTGTTTAGCTTCCTGCTGCTCTGCTTCTCTTTCATGCAAAAACATTTTCGCACATTCTTCTTTTATCAAATCACACACCGGTAGCAAGTCTGGATGCTACATTTCTACTCCAAATGTTAATTTAAATGGTGTCATCCCAATTGATCGTTGCCACGAATAATTAAGAGCTATTTTCACCTTAGGGACATATTTAAACCATTGATCTGGGTTTTTGATACTCATTTTAGCAATTACTGCTGCTATTACATCGTTTAATCTTTCAATCTGACCGTTTCCACGTGGCATTCCTGTAGTAATTAAAACATGGTGGATTTTAGAATTTTCACAGAACTTCTTAAATTCTTCTGACGTAAATGCAGCTCCACGATTCGATATTAAATGCCTTGGGTTACCAAATGTTGCTTGCAATATGCTCATTTATCCACTACTTCCCTAGATGTAGTGCTTTTTTGTTGGAAAAAGCCAGCAAAACTTTGTAAGAGCATCCATAACAGCAAAAATATTCTTATATCCACATGGCTTATGTATTAATGGGCCCAGAAAATCCATGTGCCAGATGTCTAATGGTAGATCACCTTATCAATTACATTTAGAAATCCTTCATGTATACCTTGCTTACGATTAACTAGAATACAAGGTACACAATTTCGAATAAAACATTCAACCTTTTCATGGACATTAGGAAAAGAATACTGCCTGTTCAAAAGTTCAACAACTTTTTTGACACCAAAATGACCTATCTCATGTGCATTTTTAATTAGTTCTTTTCGCATACCTCTAGGAATAACAAATAATTTGCGATCATTACGTGCTTCGTATAGTATACAGTTTTCTACGAGATATGGATCATACCCATTTTCACGGTTTCTAAAGTTAATAACGATCAGAAACCGTTGAAAAAGTTACTATAATCTAGGCTATAGTTGCGAGATGGGAGTTTATAGTCAAAATTCTTGGTGGCCATTCTTAAATTTGATTTTTATTCCTTCGTTTTTTAGTCAGTTCTATAAGTTGTTGTTCTAACTGTGATGATCCTACTGTGTTGACATTTGAAAAAGGATCTAATACCCAGTCTGGTATGTTCATATTCAAAATGTCTTGGAATCGTTTTTTAAATTACCTTGGAAGTTCTACAAATGTTGACAGTAGACAAGTAAGTCGTCATTGTTGAAGGACGCTTCATATAAATTAGGAAAGTGATTCAATTCACGTCTGTCTATATTTCTCTTATATAATAGGAGTTTTTCTCCTGTGGTTCCGGGGTCGGAATAGGTCCACAGTAACTCCTGCTTATCGTAAAAGGCGATTAAAAAGAGGTAACGGAGGTAAGCAGCTCCGTTATACTATCAACCATTGACGATTTCTGTAGCAGAAATAACAATAATGGAAGGACATGGTAGAGGCAGCTTGGAAATACTTCAAGTATTAGCTCACCAACTGCGATGCAGTAAGCAAGAGGGAAAATACTGCATTAAAAATCCCTAACCTAAATAGCCAATGATGTGTCCCTTATATAACAACAGTACTGATCATGGAATTCGGATGCCAGGATCCCGGCAAGGGGAGTGACAAGGCTTCCCAGGTCGTCAGTCCACGAAATCCTTGTAAAGATAAAAATGACTTTAACATTAGCACTTGGAACATTAGAACGATGAAGAAGGACGGAAAATTAGAAGAAGTGTCAGAACAAATGAAAAAAGCAGAGCTTGATATTGTAGGAATATGTGAAACAAGATGGGCAGGAAATAGAGATTTCACTAATGAAGAACTTAGAATTATATATAGTGGAAATGAAAAAGGAGGAAGAAATGGTGTAGCGGTAATTTTAAGAGGAAAATGGAAAAATAATGTTCTAAACACATATCATGTAAATGATAGAATTATGATGATTAAACTGGAAGCTAAACCGACTAACTTGTATATCATACAAGTATATTTTCCTACAACAAATAGTAGAGATGAGAAAATTGATCATATATACGAGCAACTTGAAGATCTGGTGACTCTAACGGAGGATAATTCCAACCTCTTCATTATGGGAGATTTTAACGCAGCTGTGGGTTGTTGGGTCTCTCAATATAGCTGTCTAGGGAAGTTCGTTTATGGAATTATGAATTCAAGAGAGGAAAGGCTGATTGAATTCTGTGAACAATATGAATTAATTATCTCCAATACAATATACGAAGTTCTAAATCGAAGAAGATACACATGGAAAGCACCAAGTGATTTAAGAAGACTACAAATTAATTACATCCTATCAAAAAAAATTCCCCAATCAAATAAAATATAGTCATTCTTACCCCGGGTTTAAGATAGAAAGTGACCATTCACTGGTTATGGCAAAGTGCAATATTAAATTCAAGAAAAGAATTACCACTAGGAAAAAGAATTAGGGTTTAGAGAAAATCAAAGATGCCACAACATTAGAACAATTTTAAAGAGAAATAGAAAAGAATAATGAAGAAGCCAAAACATGGGAAGAAATTAAATACAACATCAGTGACGTAACAGAAAAAGTATTGGGAAATAATACTATAATCCCTAAAAAACCATGGATGAATCAAAATATTTTGGACTTGATCAAAATAAGAAACTCACTAAGAGAATCAGATTACGATGAATACAAAAAGGTAAAGAACAAAATAACAACTGAATGTAGAATCGCGAAAGATAAATGGCTGGAGATGAACTCCAAAGAAATTGAAACTAATTTAATAAGAAACAATACGGACAAAGCTTACAATAATGTGTAAAGAATAAATTACACTCTGAAAACAAAAAGTAATGTAGTTAAAGATAAATCAGGAAATATCTTTTTTGAAAATGAAAAAGTAGCAGAGAGATGGAAACAGTATAAGGAAGAGTTATACAGAGGAGATGAAATTGAAGATGAGCAAATGTATATTGAAAGTGAAGAAGATGTAAATATGAATGAGTTGTGACCAGCAATAACGAGAGAAGAGTTATATAAAGCGTTGAAAAATCTAAGAGATAAAATAGCAACGGGGACGGATGAAATACTAGCAGAAGTAAAAAAACTTACGACATTGCAACAACAGAAAAGCTATTTAATATCATCACCGATTGTTATGAAAAAGGAAAGATCCCTAACGATTTCTTCACAAGTAAATGCATTAGCATACCTATAAAGGGAAATGCAAATGACTGTTCTAAATACAGAACAATTTCTATTTTATCTCATGCATCAAAAATACTCCTTAATGTCATAAAACATAGGTTGAAGAATAAAATAGAAAACCGAATAGGAGAAGATCAATTTGGGTTCAGGAATGAAAGAGAAGCAATACTAGCATTACGTCAAATTCTTGATAGAAGAATAGAAGTAAACAGAAATACATATGTCACTTTCATACATTTAGAGAAAACGTTCGATAAAGTAAATTGGAAGTGTTTATTTAGAACGTTGAAAGATAATAGAATTGATTGGAGAGATAGAATACTTATTTCAAAACTATATAAAGCTCAGACAACTATAATTGATATTAATGGAACAATAAAACAGGCTAAAATTAGAAAAGGAGTCAAGTAAGGATGCCCACTATCACCATATTTATTTAACATCTTCATTGAAGCATCAATAAATGAACTGAAAAGTAAGATAGGAGGAATAAAGATCAATGGACGAAAGGTTCACAGCATACGATTTGCAGATGACATTGTACTGCTAGCTGATACTCAAAGTGATATGAATAAAATGCTCAACACCTTGGCAGATATATTTAATAAGTATCAACTGAAGATAAATGGACAGAAGACAAAAACAATGTTGATAAGTAAGATAAATAACAATTATGAGGTACATATCGATCCAAGAAACAATCCGATACAGCAAATTAAGGAATTTTGCTATCTGGGAAGCTTAATTAACCATCGAAACCAATCGACAGCGGACATAAAGAGAAGAATAGCTCTCGTCAAACAAGCTTTCCTTAAGAAGTATAATATACTTAGCAATAAGCACCTCAAACTTGAAACTCATAAAAAGTTTATTAGAACTTTTATATGGAGTATCTTATGTTATGGATGTGAGACATAGACAATGACGCAGAAAGATAAAAACAACCTGCAAGCAATGGAGATGTGATTGTGGAGGAAGATGATTAAGATCAATTGGATGGAATGAAAATTAAATAAAAGAGTTCTAGAGGAAATAGGAGAGAAAAAAAGTCTAATGATTAACATAATGGAAAGGAAAATCAAATTTATTGGACATCTTATTCGCCACAATGACTTTATTATTAATATATTTGAAGGAAAAATAATGGGACGAAGACCAAGAGGAAGTCCTAGAACAAATTATTTCCATGATATAAAAGAGAAGATGGGGTGCGTATCCTACTAACAACTAAAGGAAGCAGCAAAAAACAGACACACATGGCTAACTAGACTTGCCTTTACAACCTGATGATGAATGGGAGTTTGGCTAAAAAAGCAACAACGACATTTTTATTTTAATTAAGTTCAAGTCAACCCCTTAAAGCTGGAGATTGACATCATTAAACAATTTACACAGATCTGTCAAGTACTCAAAATTATTTTTTGATGTGATGAGATAATCGCACAATCCTGTATCATAGATTTCCAGGAACTCTATACAGAATCAAACAGTTTATAAAATCAAGTCAGACAAGTACATTTTGATAGCCAACGCACTTTTGTGTGAAACAGTAATCGGTTGAAATCTTCATCATTTGCAAGGCAAAGCTGACTAAGTAATTTGTCATTTAGTGAGTTGCATTTTATTTTATTAACTGCTCTAGTAAAATATTGCAGTGATATATGCAAGCGTTCACCTAGATTTTCCGCAACAAAATGTTGGCAAGGTAGAGTTGACTGATCTACGTACTTCTTTTTAAGGTCTTAAAAATAGGTAACATCTTTGTTTTTTTCTCAGAGTGCATTTTATTGAAATAATCTTGTAGCCCAGAACACTTCATGGCTCCATTTGGAAATTAATTTTGACTAATAAGGCACATTGGTGATGATGAATTTGTAGGATTTTCGATAAATCCGTATTTTTTATATTCCGCACTGTACTGACGTTTCTTTCTTTTTATTTCCGACATGCATATAATATTATAATAATAGTATAGATTACACTGATATATTATATATAATTTTTTTTTTTTTTTTAATATACGAGTACATTTTATTTTAGTTTAAAATACCAAAAATCAAATTTTTTTAATCAGCCATTGCCTCCCAAGACCGCGTCAATGCCCTCAAATTTTCTTTAAGCCTTTTACTACGCCCCTGAAAACATCCACCGCTCACAAGGGAGGCAATACTTTAAGAAATACTACTAAATACGAACACCAGAATTGAGAAAACGTTTTGTTTTGACGTGTATACCCGTTAACAGTAGCTTACTATTAAGAAAGTATGAAATGTTCTGTTACAAAGTATAATATTTTTGTACTACACAAAAAATATATAATCACAATAGATGATCAGAAAACGTAATATTTTATTTAAAAAAATTATTATAAAATATTTCAATATTATTATATTAAATAACCTATGTTAATATTTAGATAATCAAAATATGACACATGCGCAAAAACCTATAAGTAAGTTATTTTAAAGTAATTTCTCGTAAATATTAAATTATAATTTATTATAAGAAAAACAATTTTGGAGTTTTCGAATGGTTTCAAGAAATTTCATCGGCTGAGAAGAAGATTATTTTCTGGTGGTTGGTGGAGGATTATATTCTGAATAAAGACGTCGGAAAGGAGGAAGTATTTTGGAAGTTTGAATTGATCTTGCATGGTATCGGCGAATAATTCTGCTTTATCAATGGGATCATAGATTAGGGAGTCGTTGTTGGATTTAAAGGGGTTGGTGGTAGGGGGTTTGCAAAGGAGGCCTCTGTTGATTCGGTAGATGGTGAAGCGACCATTTAGGTCGGAATTAAGTAAGCCCAGGAGGTTGAATCATTCATTTTCGCGGTGGGAGGAGAGAAGGTTTCGGATAAGAAGGGTTTGAGCATTTAATCAGATCTTTATGATAGGATCGCGGGTTCTTTGGCACTTGGAACGGAGGTGTCTTTTCTCATATCTGGATACCTCAAAGAGAATATTTTAGGAGATATTTTATGGCACAGTACGGGGTTTGGGAATACCTACGCGGTCACGTTGAGAGCCGCGTACTATGCACTACAGCAACGTGCGATACGTTACCTACAGGGCAGGGAACTTGCAGGTGAGAGCTGGTCTCAAACGAAGATGGATGTTACACCTATAATGACGATCATTTAATAAAACCAACGTGTGTTTTGTCTGAATGAGTTGTCTGTAAATAATGTACAACATCAAATAGTAAACACTCGACCAAACCAATAAACCAGCCAATAAGAGAACAGGACAGTGTTATAGTCCCACCGGAACAATTATAAAGACCCTTTCCGGCCACACAAACTCAAAAAAGGTAACCAATGATGGTATCTATGGAGAATGAGTACCCATGAATAATGGTAAAATACACATCAAATTACTATGGTGTTAAAATTTCACACAGTAGCACTCACACCCGGAAAAATACTTACTAATATCAATGAAAAAGTATATAAAGCTAAGGAAAATTGGGTATGATTTGGAGCCTGCGAAGTCGAATCATAGAAATGTGATATTTTGTATCATTAAATTAAGGCTGAAGAATTGTCTTTCCAAACAATTTCCAATTCCATTAATTTTAACACTCACTCGTTCACCCTGTATATGTTTAATCACTTGGTATCAAAAATCAAGACGTAAAATAGTGCCATTCATTTAAGTACCTTGGAATAACACTTATGTAAAACTAAAATTTTCAATAATATTTTTGCATAAGCAACTTTGCAGTCTTTTACCCAATGTTAAACCAAAACAATCACAAAACCACTCGAAACCCATTGATTATTAATAAACTATACATAAATACTATCCTAACTTCTGCATATCCTGCATGGGGAGCCCTCATTACTAAACGATATTGGAAGAAAATAGAAGCGGTATAAAACATCTCCCTACAAACAATATCAGATGCCTTGATATCAAATCAATTTTAGAATTAATTTACATAGAAACTCACAACGAATTGACAAAACTACCACATGGAATTATGCTCATTTCCAAACTCTAATACTTACCAACGCAACAATATAGTGCTTGAGTAATTCCCCAGCTATGCTGCTGGAGAATTAAATTAAGTAATCACTAAGTCAACCATACGTTAGACTTTGAGTATTGGGTTCTCCCGAAACTCGCGTTCAGGGTGAGATATATAAACTCCCTCGCTATTTAATCAACCAAAAGAAGACACAGTTCAATTTATCTTCTTCCATCAACTTTCTTCAAATCAAAACTACACATTGACTCGAAGAAAATAAATCCAGAAGAACCATTAACAACGCGTCTGTGACTACTACGAGAAAACGAAACCCAAACGATTCCAATGCGGCCTATTCTAAGCACCTCAACGAAGACAAAACGATCTGACAACGTAACAACAACCTATCTACCTCTGACTTCACCCGACCGAGTATCTCGATAAGTATGATACATGGCAGAACACACTACGACCTGACAGTTTTATACGGGGAACGTAGACCAGCACATTAAACGCAGATGATACTAGAACTCCAGGCACGAAGCACCGCTGGCACACTTATTTTTAGCGATACTCGTGACAAGTACCTCGACGCCACGAAGTGTGACCGACAACTAGCGATACTCGTGACTGAAGACACTACCATCTATACTAACTACCAGCGATTTCCGTAAAATCTCCCATCGTACAGGAAAAAGCTAATCTGACAACTTACAACGAAAGATGAAATTGAATGACACTATAACAGATAACATCCCGACAATAGAGAACGAGAAAGAATTGAAAACAGCATAATTTCAACAATTCCGATAGAACGAAGAAAACTGGAACATGGGAGTTGGACCGAACGACAACCTGCAACTTTAAAAACCAAGAAATCCCACAAAAAACACATCAAGCGGATGACCTGTTCCGCAGAGGGTGGAAACATGACAGAGCACTTAGTAAAAATACAGTACCACAGGAAAAATAACGATATATCACAATCACCGATTATAGCAGAGAAGCTGGTACAAGATGATGAATTCCAGAAGAACAAATAGTAACTATGATTAGAGATCATAATTACAATATGTTTATCGACTCTGAAGCGGAAATGAGTGCCATTTCCAAGATACTCGAGTAGAAATTGATAGCAGAAGGTGGACCGATACCGACACTACAACTCCCAGGGCTCAGTATTCATAATCCAATAGGGCAAAAACCAATGAAGGTAAACATTCCTGTTATAATTCCAGTTTTCATCGGATCGGCAACGATGTGTAAAAAATAACAGGATAATCGGCAAAAATTCCCTGAAGACAACAAATTATTATATGTAGTAAATAAAATCTTAAGCACAACAATAGTGTCAATCCTGAACTACAAAAAAGGAAAGTAATAGCTAATTAAAGTGTCCAAGATTCTCCCATACTACTGGTCTACGTCGGTAAACTAATAAATTAAAAACTAAAAATTAGCAGGCGTCCTCACAAAAACAGACAGAGTACATGATCACGCTCGAACCAATGAGAAGGATGGAAAAAAATCAACTATATAGTAGTTAGATAAATAAATGGTAAACTTTATAGAAGACGAGGAGAAAGACAAAACGGGCTAGTATAAAAAACTAAGATGAAAAAAGCAGAAAATGTGATAATGGAACCAAGAAAGATAAGAAATATGAGGAGCTAAAACGGATAGCGCCAGAAAAAAAAATGGCTAAGAAGAATAATGTATTTACGTACTCGCATCGGTAGTCGCTATTGAAATAATTGAAAACAGCGAAGGCAGGGAATGAGACCGAAAGAAAACGGAGGAAATATTATGATGTATCAGGAACGTGGAAGCGGCGTTTCAGACATCGTAAATAGCAAAGGAAGAAGAATAGAGACAACCAGTAGATTGGTGAATGGTGACCGAATGGTCTTTACGTAACCACATCCCATTTGCAGAGAAAAATCTCTGGGAGGAATCAAATACCTAATGGACAAGCTCACACAATGCGGCCCACAAAGCACCCTGATTTTGGCAACTACGGATGTCACGCCTCTATGAAGCCTGTTCCGCAATAGCCTACGACGAGTCGTGTTTCGTGCGACGAGAGCAATGGTATTTCCGTCGGCAGAGACGAATTTAACACAGTCAAACTAATGCTTTCCTGGAATCAAGTACAAGGAGGGGGATGTGACGAAAAAGAACAGGACTTATCACGCTAAATGCGCGATTTAACAAAATGGTCTTTTCCAGGACCAATAATATATTTACAATATATTATTGCCCCTGAAAAGGCAACCCGACATACACGACCGCAGCTGTCGTATGTACCGGGCGAACGCACAATGCACGTCTTCGAAGGTTGCGACACCAGGACGCGCAGCAGCTACATCACCGTCACCGACGAGGTACCACGTCCGCGAATCGTTACCTCCGTGGTACAGGCGTAACAGCATAGCACTCGTAATACCTCGCACTTGTATAATGTGCATTGACCACCTTCAAACCATATAATGAAGAAATATACAAACGAGTGGCACCAAAAACGCACTAAAACCAGATCGACTAATCAGAGCATAGCGTAATAACAATGCCCCCTGACAGAATTAAGAGGTAGATAAACGGCATAGTACGATCAGAAAATTTTCCCGGGTAAAACTTACTGTTCACTCTTCTTCAAGTCTTCGAACCTTCAACAACTTTTGAAACAAGATATCGAATGAAACCATAGAACAAAAGACCAAACCACAGACCAGCAACCAGCAGTGCCTACTACCACCAGCAATAACAGGAGCCAACCTCGTACCTACGCCCGGTGACCACCGCGGCTTAGATCCGTATACACATCCTTTTCAAAACTTCATCGGTTTCGTCATCGCGCATATATTTCGATCGCTCCCAATGACCTATACCTCAAAAACATCACTGAACTGAGTGGACAGTTTTTGAATAGCGTACTTCCATAATTGTAGACCATCGTAGGGTATTTTCCACTTATTGTAATTGCTAAGGCCGTGCCTGACACAGTATGCAACAGATACTCTAATAAAAATAAACACACGTGATTTTTGGGATCACATATACGAGTTTATATCTACGACACGATGCCCAACTCATTCGGCGCACCGTTTCATTTAGAATTACAATTTTCCAGTAAGTATTCCTAATGATAGAAAACATAAGTTGAAGTATAAACCCTAATCTAACTCCCTAAATAAAATGTGTCTTTCATTTTAGACTAAAATAAATATAAAATCGTTGTTGTGATATTCATCTTTATAGTCCTACTATAAAGTGGTAGCGATTTATTGCATTTATATTTAGGTTAGGAGGAAATATATACTTAATATTAATAATATTCTATTTAAATAATTTTAGCATTTTTTAATACACGTAAGTGCCTTTATCTATATTCATAAATAATATTTAAATTAATTTGTTTCTTAACACTATACATAGTTTCGTTATAAAAACTAATCATTAAAAGAAAATACAATTCGTGTGCTACTTTAATTGCAATTATTTCCGGTTCTTGTTTTCCCTGTAATTTTTCCAACCTTCAGAAATATAATTTATGAAATATTTTTTTGCTGCGTCAGCTATATTGTGGGAGTAATATATTTGATATCTAAGGTACTCTTTAGTCATTTGGTCTCATCAACTTGTTGCCAAATTTTTGTTCGAACATTTGCTCGAGACGTGAATGTCTTTTAGTCTTGAGTTGAAACTCAGATAATTTATTTGTGAGCAACGGTAATTTTTCACCCTCCATAAGATAAATCATGGGTGACCAAACTTTTTGGAAGCAGGGCCGTATCCAAAAAAATTTTTATGGTGGGCCATAGACGTGAGTGTAGTAAAACTAATTTTGGAAGTGATGAACTATTTTGAAATTTCAACTAGGCGATCTTTTTTTGGATTCTTAGTGAAAAATGGAAATATTAGTTAACAGTGTCGTCATTTGGAAGCGGGAGGGGGGGGGAAAATAGAGCGTTTTCCCACGCTTAATTTATTTATAAAGGATTACTGAGGCGAATGTTGAGAATATTAATCGTCAAGTTAGTCTAGTTTTGTTAGCAAAATACAAAAAGAGCTGAAAACTTTTTTTTTGTGCTTATTTCCGTTTTAAATAAATATGGAAGAAGAGAACAATTTATTATTTGTAAAAGGGCTAATCAAAATTTTGCCCCTGTCTAGTAAAACCTGAAATAATGTCACGTTTGACATTATTACAAAAGAAAGAAAATAAATACTAAACATTCAAGTTACAAAAAACATATAAAAAAAATTAGAAATTAAACACAAGTTACACATGTGTACAATTAAATATAAAAGGTATAAATTATACGAGAGTCTCAAGTAACATTTACCTAATTAAAAATTAATGTAGTGATTTTGTTCTCCCCCTATTAATATAGGAACGTTTTGGTTTGGAGTACAGTCAACAGGTACCTAATAGAGACTATTTAATATATTGAGGAATATTATTGGGCGGGTCACACAACGATTTTCGAAACTGGTCGCGTGATTTGACGATGATGCGTTAACACTCGAACAACGCTCACTACACCGTCTTGACTGGATAAAACTGCGATGACACGTCTGAACCGCCACGTTATGGAGGGAATTGTTTGTCAATGATGATCACCATGACGTTAACGTTGACGTTAGATATTTCGGTCGTCTATTTTGACCTTCCCTGGAGCGAGGCCAAATACTCGGTTGCCCATCTGCCCCAAAATACCTAGTGGCATTAATCGAGCAGACTCTAGTGCTGGGTCAAATGAATGCGTGACTCGAATGGTGTTTGTGGTGATAAGGACGGCAGGACATCACGCGATGCACAGTCAGCAGGATTTTCATCGGACCTGACGTAAAGCCATCGACAGTCGGTCACTAGAGAACTAATTTGGTGGGCACGATTAAATACGTAAATTTTGAACGCGCTATAAAAATTTGTCAGCCACGATAACACGATGACGGAATCACTCCATGCGTATAAGTCAACAATATTTAATTGCGTTTCAAGAATTGCCCGGATTCGGTTCATCCAACCAACCAGTAATAATGCATCATTCAGTTCCATCTGAGGGATAGTGAGACTCTTAATCAGAGCTAACTTCGTTTTAGTCCGAAGAGTGAGGTTGAAGACTCGGAGCCCGGATTTAGCATTTTAATGTACATGACGGCGGCGTAACCCTGTTGCGACGATTCGCAAAATCCTAACATTCACGGCAATCTGCGATGGGAATTAAAATTTCGAGCCACTTTTAACTCACTAAGCGATAGTAAGTCATTTACGAATGTAGACCAATCACTGTAAAAGTCACCCAGAGTCGTTCATTCCACGTTAATTTCGCCAAGTGCGCTGCATAATACATTTACCGTAGAATATCGCTGGAGCAAACAACAACAACAACGGATCAAAGATTCTCAAGATCATTGATAATAAACCTTGCTTGGTATATATCGAGCATCTTGACGAAGAGCACAACAGAAGAGGTCACCGGCTGTATGCCACTGTAAGCGTCAGTTACCGAATCGGCGCCAGTACACAAATCATAGATGTAGGTTTGGTTTAACAACGCGTCACGGGACTGCACGTCTGCAACAGACATTCGTTTAACGACTTAACGTCGGTCTCTGGAAGCAGCTAACGGACTCGTCAAATACCACACGTATTTTATTTTCACAGTCCGTGGGCCGGTAAATAGCGTGGTAAGTATTTTTTAGTCGATTTGGCCACCGACATATGATCTGATGTCAGGTATTCGGCCAAGAAGTCGGAATATAACATCTTTAACTTTGGATCGGACGACAGTCGTTTTTCGAGATTTTCGAAACATTTATCGATCGCGACCACGTGACGTCGAATATCAGCCAATACAGGTATACTGCATATGGCATCCGTAGAGGGATGCTGAAGATACCCGACTAAATAATGCATTTTGTCGCTTTTAAATATGTCGATCCTATCGTTAACAAACGCGTAAAATCGATCGCGAAAAGTCGGCCAGTAATATTAAATCGCCCTTGAGTGATGGTAATGGGATTTCGGAAGCCTAGACGAAGGCTTGAATGACGTGTCTTTAGTAGACTTGTGATCGAATGAAGTGTGCTGAGAGTAGTTGCCTCGAACGGAAGAGGTAGCGCCGATAGTGATCGCCTTTGTAGCGTTAATAAGGGAAAACACTTCGGCTGGCATATATTACATATATGGTTATACATTAACGATTTTTTTATTATTTACTTGATGATATTTTATTATTTATTTTAAAATAGTGTTTCTTATGTTTTAGCTTATGGTATAGCCTACCATACAAGATTAATAGAACAAAATGGTATGATTTATAATTAATTTCATTTATATTGAATTAGAAAGGAGAATCTGAAAGAAATGCTGAATAATTTTAAATAAATTAAAATTAATACATATCTAAAATCATTGATTTTTTCGAAAATTAAAATTAAATATTGACGCGCTATTATTATATACACGTACTTGAGAGTCCAAAAAGTACGTTAATGTTACTTTATGGTCAAGTATGACCATAAAGTATGACGGACCAACTCCGAGGCTTGTATTGGTATCCAGCTATCTATAGGTCACGTAAGCCCATGAGATCTGGATACTGTCGGGTTCGAGCACTGGGTCTCCCACTGATGATGGGGAAAGGGCTCCCCGGGCTCGTAGTGCGGATTTAGCCATTGGAGATTTTTTTTCCTCATCCAGCAGGTGGTCAACTGATTCAGGTCATGTAAGATTGTCAGACCATTATAATCTTATTAAAGACAGCCTGTATACCCTGGAGCTATATTATGGTCAGTTGAATTCTATATAATCTCATAGACTATCTAGCACCACTTCCCATCACTCTATAGTACTATAGAAGGAACTAGTCAATTTTTCAGCTGACTGATTAGATATAAATATTCGGGAGCCTAATGGGGCAGGAAGGATTAACCGGATTAACCTTTCGAAGTAGCCGAGTCATTCACCGTAGCAAAAACCACAGTCTCTTAATCCGAAACCACTTTTGTTGAACCCAATACCGAGCGGTTCTCATGGAGTGACCCGAGCCATAGTCGTTGCTGAATACGGCGGAGATCTTTCATCATATCTGGGATGGTAGAACAGATCTATTATTTGTAAAACCATTAGATCCCTCAACATTTATGATCTAATAATACCATAACTATTTAAATGATCATTGTTTTTTCTTATAGTTAATGAAATTCCAAGGAGCTTCTGCATATGGATCCACAGTAAATATATATTAAATTATAATATTTCAATAAGATATAAAATTAAAAAATACCTTTTTCTAATAATACCAAGTATTATTTCCACTTATTACATATTTAATTGTATATTAATATATATTAATATAAAAACGCAATAATAGGCCATTCATTTATTCAAGATAATGTTATTATTATTATATAGAAATAAATAAAAACACTGTTTACATATTTACAACAATACAACATATATACAAAATATCCAGGACCCCGATTTTTGATTTTAAAAAAAATACTCATATAGTGTTGCTATTTACAATATATAAACGTGACCTTAAAATTTAGATAAATTGTATTTAAAATAGAGAAACCAATTTTACTCAATATAATAAATATAATTATGTGTGTTCAACCGTGGTGCGTTGTTCATTTTTTGGTATCATAAACATAATTCATGTTATGCTACCTAAAAAAATCCCTAAAAAAAACAACTTTACAATATTTATAAAATTATAATTCTTGAGATTTTTATATTTAAAAAAAAGAACGACACACAGATAATTTTGTTATTCCATGATAACATTTTTAACTATTTACTATAATATAATCTATAAGTAAATCGCAAGTTCTAAAAATGGAAGTCTAGTGTAAAAATGAAAAAAATACTTAGGCTTTTATTCAATTTTAATATAACGAATTTATATAGAATGTTGATTCTTATACTGTAAAGGTTTAAAATAATATACAATATGTGCAATGTGTTAAAATATAATTTTACAAATATTTGTTTATATTTACAGCAAAAAATGGTAAGTGTACTTAAAATATATAATATAAATATATATATCAAGATTTCAAGTTTTTAAACAGTATAAAAATACCTATGATGATCCATTTAAATAATAAATGAAAAATACTAAAGATCAAAAACTTAATGTAAATCAAACGAACAATATTAAATCATAAGAGAGAGAGAAACAACTTTTATTTAATATGAGCTGCCTACCACACAGGTTGCCAAAATACACAGCATACTATTCAATATTTAAATACATAAGACAATTTTATTTTTATTTTACAATACGAATAAATATTATTAAATGTACAATATAAATGGATACATTTCTTAACATTTAAGACCTAAAATTCAATAATATATTAGATCACATAATTATGATCTTTAAATTTAATAAACAGTAAAATATTTAAATAAAACCCGCACACAGTAAAACAGAGAAGACCAAACTTATAACTATGAATATAAATGGTAATTTATCATGTATGAGTCTTTTAAAATAAAAACACCTATTTTAAAAATGTCATCAGTAGCAGGGTTATATGTTTGTAAGAATGATTTTAAGAACCATTAGGCTGTACTTCAAGCTCCAAACCAAAGTCTAAATACTTTCTAACTTGTGATAGTATACTGCTGCTGAAGCAATGGAATACACGATTCATAGATATTTTTCTTTTTTTGATCCAGTGCACTAGCTTGCTGTGGGTCATATGTTTCCCATCGAATGGTCAGGTCCAGAATGAGACCACGGTCATTACTCCTATCTATTACAATAATATCTGCACTGTAATTCTGTTTTTTATTCCAAAAAATTTGGTTTGTGAAAAAGATTGGCTAAAAACGTACAGACCCGTCAGTGGGACGAATCGCGTAATAGTTCCGTTTTTGGTTAAGCATATCGGATGTGTGGTAGAGTTTCTATAATTTTATTCTAACTGTAGATTTGAAGTCTACAATAGTAGCTACCATCCACGTGGCGCCTACCTGTTCAACGATTAGCCATTAAATTTATCGATGTCTTTATTCACTACCCACAAAGCCTCCTTTATTTGATCCCCTTGAGTTGTTTAACGTACACTTATCGTACCATAACAACCATATTCCTCTCTGGGGCATGCCTTTCAAGTTTCCCACGATATTCTCAATATACCTAGACCACAAAACATTCGGCCCACTGTTAAATACAGGAAATGGTGTATCAGACGGTAGAGAACGAATCTTTCTTATGTTTTGCTTTATGAGTAGGTCTATATGTTCAAGAAACCCGGCGGGAGAAGGTAGATTGGGGTAGTTTGCAGTGGGTAAATCAACTTGGTGTAAAATTATTAGTTTAAAATATTTATTTATTTATTTATCGCCTCTCAGAAATCAAGATTTTATGAGGTTCCTAAAGTCTTTTGCTAGGTTGAGCAAAAATTGTTTTTGATCAAATACTACCCCATATCTAAAGTTAACTCCAAGATAACGTGTACAGTCGTAATCGGTGACTGGTGGTGTGACGGCAGTGTCATGTTAAGAACTTTTTAGCAAGTACGCCCTCTTCGAAATTTATTATGTACAATTTTGAGTGATTTATTTTCATGCCCACCGATGAAAACAAATCAACTCTCATTTCAACTATAATTACTGCGCTTTCTATAATATTGCCTATTATTACAATTCATCTGCAAACCCACAAATATAAATATTTTCCCGGTCTGAATTAAGTTGAACCACATGAATATCATTCACGCTAGGGTCCGCAATATGTTTTTGAACAAAGTCTTGACTTAAATTAAATACTGTAGGCTTGCTTATTGTTTTTGAGTATATTTATTAATTTTAAAAATATGGGTATATAGATTTTTATAATCAAATTCTACCTTTCTATGAGATATGTGTGGTAGTTTAGTTTATGAATTAAAATATGTTATAATTAACATAATTTTATTACGTTATTACTGAATATATATTATAATAATAATAAAAATAATAATATATTTAACTTATACATAAATACTTTATTGTGAATACTAATCTAGATAATGATGAGAAATGGAGTAAGTATTTATCCTCAAATAATTTATATTTGTTTAAATATACAATTATAAATAAATACCTAATTTGTATAAACCTTTATATAATAGAAAAATACTATTTTTAATGTATGCAATACTTATATTTTAGAACTAATGGTGATATTATGAATTAGATAATGCAATGATGTCGTTGGCTCCATATTATAATATAAATAATATGTCATTTATTTTAAATTTAAAATATTTTTTCTGGAACTAACTTTTCGGGAAGAATGAGTCGAGGGAAGTTTTGGTGTAAAGAATATAATTTCTGTCTCAATTTTACTATATTTTTGTAGTTCGTTTTGATATTCATGGATGAAAAATAACAATAAAAATTATAATAAACATTATTAAAATTAGAAAATCAACAAATCATTTTTTCTTTACGAATAATTGTTGATTTTCAAGTTTGTTTAAATTATTTATTTTAGTGAACAGAGTAAAATAGTATATTATTCTTTTTAGTGTTTCAACAAGCTATTATAGTATTATTATTAGATTGTAAATCAAAAATTAATGATTGTATTCGAGAATTGATTATTTTTATACGTTTTTATTCATATTGGTAAATAATCAATAAGTAGCATTTCTTTTTCAATTCAGATAACTTTTGAAAATATTTAAATATATATAAATAAATAAAAGTATATAGTATATAGTATATAATATATATAGTACGAGTATATAATATTTGACTCGTTATTTAGTGTTTTTTATAAATCTGTAGTTTTTTTTATTTCAAATGACATGAGGCAATGCTATTATAAATATAAATGTAAATTTTATTTTATTTTTATTTGACCGTATTTATGCGCCTACAGCTATCCTCATGTTTCATAGTTCATTGATTCATTATTTATGGCCTTCCACCCAGAAATTATTTTCACCCTCTTGTATTGTACACAAAAACAAAAAAAATAGAACTAAAAATTATTGTAAATCACTATATTCTTCAGTGTGCTCAATATAACACTTATAATTCAAAATTGTAACAAAAATTTAACATCAATACACTGTGTTCATATCTATAAAACATGTACAACTCCTTTATAATTTATTAGTAATTGTCGAATCAAAATATAAATAAAATATTTAAAATAATTACAAAAAAGTTGAATATATTTTATCTGGAATATATATTAGTTTTATAATTTGGAAATTTCTCGCTTCTAATCGCAGATTTTAGATTTTCTTTCATTCGTATTAAAAGAACAAAATGCACTACAATACATTTAATCCTTCCACACTACCAACCGTTATTTAGTCTACTAAAATTCAATTTATCTAGCAAATTTTTTTATAAGTCGTAAAAGGTTGCAAAACATTTTATAAATTTGAAACATAAAGTTTAAGGTTTTTTTAAATATCAGACACCAGGGGACAAAAAAGTATTATATTTACATTCCTTTATGTTTTAATTTTACACACTAAATATAACTTTAATAAACTGTTTATACTCATTAAAGAACATTCCATCTTCACTTAGATTCTCTTGCTGACAGTAGATATGTAGCAAATTCAACTTTTATTTTAAATACACTAAATGGCAAAATAGATTCTTCTACTTTATTATCTCAAATTCTATTTAAGGTACCTTCTTATTTCTCATGTCAATCTGTCCCATTCCATATCGAATTGTTTATTTTTATTATGATAAAATCAACTACCTCTTCGCTCCATGATACAAACTAATTGGGACACCTAGTTTTCATTTGTTTTTCATATCTTAAATGTCTATTTTTATTATTATTATATTTATTTGTTTATTATTATTATACGCCCGTAATGCGCGGACCGACCGAAGGACCAGTGGCCTATGGACACACGAAAAAATATAAAAATATAATTATGCCTTGAAGTTGTTGGGTTAGGCAATCTAACGTACCTTACTCCCTATATAGTATGGGTAGGCAACTCAAGTGGCAACTCCGTCCCGATAGAAGATAGGCAACTTTATTTACGTACCACGCATAGGCGCGACACATGCAAAGATGACGATAAGGAAACAAAATAAATGAGAGGACACGACAGAGATAAGAATTGAGAATAGTCAAATGAGAGGAAGCGACAATATGAGGAATGAATTAAATTTTTTCTTTTTACATTAACAAGACTTAAACTACATTTAGCTGTTGGTCGGTAATTGATCGAGGTGGTTCTGATATCCGGTGAGCAATACAACTGGACGACATGGACGGCCGATATCGGTCTTATGTGAACACGAATTCTGGCGCCAATCCCGTTCTCGGGCGATTATAATGTGTACCCACCAAAACCACGATGAATTGCAAGAGCGTTGAATCGCCAAATATTGGTGAAATTACCAGAAGAAGTGAGGAATATAGTTAATCAATTTAACAGATGAAAATTTGAATTCTTTATTTTATTTTTATTTTCACGAGAAAATACACTTATTTCATCGATAGATATAATTATTTAAATATAGGTGTATTTTTGTCACAAATGGCGAACGAAATAAAAAAGAACAATGTACCTAGTATATAATATACACGATTGTTGCCACGGTAGCGAACAATGACCGACGACACAATTTAGGAAAGGGTCGCCTCAATGGCGAACGCGGAACGGATTGATGTAATCTATCGACGGCGTCGAGCGAACGATATTTTTCGACTGACAATAATTCACAAGTTAAATACTAATATTAATACAATGAAACAAAAACAAAGATACGATAACAAAAACATAATAGGTATAATAGTAATAATTAACGAAACAAAAACAATAGATATGGTGACAACAGTAATGATATAATTATTAATAGCGGAATGGAGAGGACAGGGAACAAATGATAAACGGTGGCATCGCCGGTCGGATTTAGCATTGCATACCACGCGAAGCCATATTTCTCGGCCCCTTCGTAGTTGGCCTTAACAATTATTTTTATTAATAGTATTATTATTATTATAACTATAACTATGTTATTTTTGTATATAAACTTATCAAAACCTCTTTGATATTTATTATTTAAATAAATAAATAAATAAATATTATATATATAATTTTTTTATTTGGAAATTTCACGTTTCTAATTGCAAATTTTAGTTGTTTTTACACTCGTATTAAAGAGAAAAAAACACACTACAGTTCATTCATTCCTTCCTCACTGCCAATTGTTATTTAGACTAAAATAAATTTAATACATATTGCACATTTTTATAAATCGTATATAAATATCAGAAATATATATGGAACTGTAACATAAAGTTTTAGGTTTTTTAGAAAAAGTATTTAATTACTTATTCTAATTTGAAATAGCAGACATTAGAGGTTCACATAAAATTATATTTACTTATATAAATATAAATGTGTAAATAATTCTCACAAAATTCAATTAATATTATTAATTTCGTAATATACAAATGTGATACGTGAAATTAAAATTAAAAATAATTCTCATAACCTGGTAAATGAAGGTATATAAATAACCTCTTCTTCTTCTTCTTCTTCTTCTCCTTCGCCTTCTCTCCCAACTATTTGGGGTCGGCCACCCTGGTCCTACACTTCCACTTAACTCTATCTCCCGCATCTTCTTCACTTACTCCCACCTTCCTCAT